>JAJJMB010015535.1:2833296-2856042 GCA_023531105.1 Papaver atlanticum | reverse complement strand
CTCTTGGTGGTGAGTTTCGCTCTTCCGATTCAGTATGTTCCGATTCAAGACTCTCCACCTTCTCTTTACCATTTCTAGATGCTTCTGCATGATCAGTCTGTACTAGTAGTTGGTGCTGGCTTTTGGATGAACTCGCCTCAAGTGTTGTTATCGGATGCTGAAAGGATATAGTAGCCGGCAGACGAATTGGGGTGAAACTAACTTGGTTTGGTCTAGGTCTAATAGCTCTCATTTCCCCATTCAGTTTATGGTAGGGGAAGTCTGGTAATCTGTGATCTTGCAATGCATGTTCATAACTAGGGAAGTTAACACAGTCTTTAGCTACATGCCCTAGAAATCCACAGCGATAACAAATAGTAGGGAGATACTCATACACATATTGGACCCAAGTTAGTCCCCTAATGTTAAGCATGATTCCAGGCATAAAAGGTTTGGATAGATCCATTTCTACCTTAGCATGGATGGGTTTTTTCACTTAAATCTACCTCAAGCACGGTACCAGTTCTCATTAGAAGTTGTTCGACAACAGTTTTATCCTCAAAAATCTCCGGTAAGTAAAGAAGTTGAATCCAGAAGACTAATTTCTTAAAACATTCATTAGGTTTTTTTTAGATACTTACCATATTCTTCGAATAGCATCACCATATTCTTGATAATCCAAGGTGTATGAGCTAGAATGATCCTCCTGTCGCTTTCATGGTGCATGATCACTTTATATTCTTGTGCTCTAGGTTCTGGCTGAATATGCTCAAAGGATAGAGGGTTCCAGCAGTTTTTAATAGCAGCTTTCAGGGTTGGGTATGGTGGGTTAGCAGTTAGGACATGCAAGGCCAAGCATTTGTTTTGGTGAGCATAATCACATCTTGCATTCTTTCTGTTAAAAGAAAAACTTGGGATTCCTGATTGATTTTGTTGATGGGTTCTTGGTTAGAAAGGTGGTTGTTGTTTTTTTGTTGAAAAGTTGTAGGCTTTTGTTTTTGATTCTTCAAATGAGTAGAACTTTCTACTTTGATTTTACACGGTGCTGGGGTAACCTTTTCTGCCTCTTTCTCTTTAGGTTCTTGATTGTGAAAGCTTGAAGTAGCAGAAAGGTAAGAAGAAGATTGTTTAGATGGTACCGAGGTTGGCTTTTGATTAAACAACTCGTTTGCATCTCTATTAGAATTCGAGCTTGCAGCAGGCAAATCATTAGTTGCATCTTTTGGTAATGTTGTTGTAGGATTTCGTGAAAGTGAAGCAGGCGTGGGATTTTTCTTTTTTGTTGTTTCCATAGGATCGGTGGAATTTAGTTTCCATGCATTGGCTATTGGATTCGGTTGGTCTTCATTCATTGGTTACCGAATAAGGTGTTGAAGAGAAGGTGTTTAGAGAATTAACTAGAACCTGCGTAATCCAATTTTCGATTTGGTGGTGATTCTTGCAACATTTGTCCTAATAACACATGACAAACTACGATTGATCGTCTTCTTGATTAGGTTGAAGCAAAAATAAACGCAACACAAATGATTTGCAATTCAATGAACTCCATAAAGTCTTGTTAATTTCTTGGAAACACTATTTCAGAGAGGGGAGAGTATCAGATGGCAGAAGGGAATTAGCTCGAGTCCCCAGACCTTCTATTGATCGTTCGGTGAGATTAAAGCCCCAATTTAGAAGATTATTAAGATCCCAAAATCCCAAAATAAACGAATTTGAGAACCCTAATCATAAATGTCTGCAGCAATAATCTTCACCACCACCACCACCACCAGATTAATTGCCACCTTATAATCGCTTTCTCTTCTTCTTCACCTCTTCATTTCCAATCTCTGCAACAACCATTCCGTGTTACTATTCTGGAATCGGTCTGAATCATAGTATTTTCCGTGCCTTCTCGTCATCATCATCTGCTGTTAATAGTACCATGGCTCATGTCTCCGATTCTTCTATGGATGCTGTTCTCTTAATGTTCGAAGATGAGTAAGTTCTCAATTTAATTTTTAATTTTTTTTTTTTTTTTGGAGAATCTGACACAAAATGAATAAATCAGGTTTATCTGATTGTTCTTTAGTGAATTTGAATGCTTATAAATGACATAAGTCTCTTATTACTTGGCCAGTAACGGTCTGTGTACCGTTCCCGTTGGTATAGAAGCCATTGTCATGAAAATGAGGAGGAGAACTACTTTGGGTATGTTTCTTGTGTTAAAGTAATTTCCTACTTTCAATTTAAGGGATCATTTCCATAATCTGGCGGCACAAATGAAGCTGTTAGAAGAATTGGGTATTCCTGCAGAAGATTGCCTGTGGACGAGTTCACACCTCTAGGTGGAATTCTGTATAAGGCTCCATCAGATGGCAAGTTGGGGGAGCAAGAATGTAAGAATTACCGACTTTGATAAAATACTTGGTTTTTCTCTGTGCTGTTATTTAGAGATGTGCATTTCAAATTAGAGAACTCAAACAAATAGATCTGTGTCACTGCATAGAAGAGAGAAAATAGGCCTCTCTCTAAATTGGTCTGAATCAAATATAGACACCCAAAACACTTGGCCATAAACAAAAGCAAGAAGTTTACTAACTCCTGTTTGTTTTAATGACCTTGTTACAGTACACTAGTCTGTTTGTGGTTCACGCAGCAGCAGCTTAATTCTGACTTCTGACTCCTTGTTAATGTAGTGGATTATCTACTCTTCATCGTCAGACATGTGAAAAATGCATCCAAACCTTGATGAAGTTGTGCCATTGCGGATGTTAAGTATGTAAATTGTGAAGAACTGAAAGATCTAGTAAAGAAAGCTGATGCAGGTGAAGTAAAGTTACCCCTTGGTTCAGACTAGTTGTTGACAGTTTCTTATTCGAATGGTAGGACCAAGCTGAACAAGGTACACTTCAAGAAGCTTTTGACATGAAAACCATCCAAAAGTTAACCTAGAAGTACGAGCACCAATATACATATATGGCAAACCAAGTGTGAACCCCACCCGCATGCTTGCACCAAGAACTATCAAAACTGAAACCTATATATAACCATTTGTGTTTATTGATTTTGTTTTTCTTCAATGTATTAGACTTCTCCTGTGCCAAAATTTTGAGGAATGGGTTAGATAGTTGTAACTTTTATGTGTTCCCTCGTTACACCTTGTGCACACTTGAAGCATCACTTTCAGTATATTGCATTAAATGGATGTTGTTTTCTGTAGTCTACAACCATGGCTTGAATTCCTTCGCTTTCTTATCGCTTTCCCTTTTTCCAGGCGGGTGATACTTTAATACAGTTGTATCACAATTTCATCACGGAGTTTGAGATTAGATCAATCTTCTCAAGCTTGCCCGTTTTTCTGTTACAGTGTCTCGGTAGTATTCAGAAAAAGAAGCTACCATTGGTTATCTTGAGGAATTATTGAGAAGTGAATGCAACAGAGAAACACGTATAGAGGAAACCCATTCTCTATATAAAGATGCAGATTGCTGCCTTCAGACTTGAGAAAGGAGTGCAAGAATCTTTTCGATGATGAGAAAACTACACTCGATATCATGACTGATAAAGATCCCTCTGTTTATGCAAGCAATTACTGGGTTTCGTCTCAGTATCATAAGTCTCGTTAGGAATTTGCTGAGTTTTATAACAGTGATCCTCCTTACATTCCCGTGGAGTCCTTCTGAAACATTCAATCTGGTATGCCAGTAAAACTATTTAATGAGCTATAAACTTGTTTTGATTAGTATTTATATAAAAGCATGGACCCTGAGTTCCTATAATATAGCTGACCTGTTGAGTTGTTAGAGACACTTTGGTAAATTCTACTGAAATAGTTGAAGTTACAAAGAAAGTCCGGAATTTAATTTATCATTTGGATGCTGAATTAGATCTGTATCAGCTAGACATCTTTTACTTTTGTTTTCTTATCTTCCTTGTTTCTAGAGTTCTTTGAACATGAAAACATAGTATAGTGATTGTTGGAGGAGAAACTTGTTGCAGTAGAGGTAGTTATTAACGGCCTTGGATGGTCACACTTGGTCAGTATCCTGAGCTTGCTCTGTGAATGCACATCCTTTCATTTTATTTGAGGGCTTGTTACTTTTCCAATGTAACAATAGTAAAAGGCAGCATTAGATCATTGGTGATCTTAAGAGGAGCATACTTATATAAGTAATTATGTGCTTATAATCGGTTGGCCGAATTGAGTTTAGGCTATATAAGTTGTTCCCCCATATTTGATCCTCTAGATACTAGTTTCTTTAAATCTCCAAGTATTTTTTTTAGGTTACATGTTAAGAGCGTGAAGGGTCTATCCCTGCTAATGTTTGAGTTTATATTCTTCGGGACCTGGCACTCGACTTATCCTTTGCTGCCTTGCTTGGTGATAACATATATAATTTTGGGAAGCTGCTTGCACACCCAATAGTAAGTCCATCTACACCAGAGTATTTAATTTTACTATTTTAACCCGTGTAACTATGAGAAAACTCCATGTTTACTGCACTTATGCTGTTGCTGTCTCGTGTCATTGTGTGTATCAGTGAGTTGGCATATTTTGGTGAAGCTATTCTTGTTTATTTGAATTTTGTTGACCAATTGTTAATGTAGCTGACACTCATGTTTCCGTTAAATCCGAGCGTGTCTTTACCTGCAATTCTGGTTTTGAGCTATTGAAGAGGTGTATGATTGAGCATGGGATTGTCGTCAGTTTGTGTTATTTTAGTAAGAAACAAGGGATCTGGAGGAATGTGTAAGTTGTGTTTGTGTCTGATCTCGAATATATAAAGTTCATAAGTGAAGTAGGTCTTCAGCATGTATTGCCTACCTATTCAAGTAGCTTTAGGGTGCATGTTTCATTTTCTCCCTTTGGTGAATTGCAATCAATCTATACAAGGCTTACGAGCATAAGCTATACTCGTAATTCTTTACTGAATGTTGGTTCTTAAAATGATAATTGCAAGTGAATTTTAGTGGACAACTAACAGATTTCAGAGTTTCATATCATTTCTATACGGCTATAATTTGACGAATTTGCTCAGAATGTCAATGCTTGTTTCTGTAAAGCCTGTCATAAAATTAAACTTAAAATTAGGCATCATGATCTTTCCATTGAGTTTGTTTTTCAAAAATATTCTGAAATTGTAAATATTACTTACTGATCAGTTGCATCTTGTAATCTATACTCCATGTACTGTTCGCTAAATGAAAATATCACTATTTCTCTATGATTCCAGATAAAAAGTCTTTTGGGAACTAAGCCGGAGCGGCTATGCTATCTCCTTCAGGCCTTCAACCCTGGTGATTTAGTTTGATATCAAGAACTCTGTGTTGTTCACAAGGCTGCTTTGAGCGTTCAACCTGCATTGGTACAAAACAAGAACAAGCTACTGGAAAAGATTAACATTCTTTGCTTGATGGAAATCATTTTCAGGTAGGTACCAGTGCTAGAATGCATATTACATTCTTTATTTTTATTTCATGTAACCATTGTTTTTGTCTTCTCTAGTCACCCTTCGGAGGATTGAACAGTTCCATTGAACATTATTTCTGAACGCACTAAACTTTATGTGGAGGATGTGGAACTTCTTCTCATGAAGAGCCTA
Organism: Papaver atlanticum; assembly: GCA_023531105.1. Lineage (NCBI taxonomy): Eukaryota > Viridiplantae > Streptophyta > Magnoliopsida > Ranunculales > Papaveraceae > Papaver > Papaver atlanticum. Next base: position 2,850,478 of record JAJJMB010015535.1, on the reverse strand, counting down.
TCTGTTAGTCCATTCTATCGGTTACTTGTTCATGATAAGTGACATTGCATATTGGGGATGCTAGTTTTCACCTCAGGGTCAAAGAGATGGTTCTTCTGTTGACCTCAACTAGTTTAGGGATCTGTATTTTACAAATAAATTTGTGGCTATCTCATTATGCTGGGTGATGCAATTTGTATCTTTAACCATTCGCTGGTTAGGTTTTCAGCCAGAGCCTAAGTTAGGTTGGATACTGTTTTTTTTTTTTTTTTTGCTTGGGTTATTGTTGCAGCCTTACTTTGACGACGTTACTTCTCTATGATGGTTCACATCACATAATTACGTGATTGTGGACTATCTATAGGCATATCGTTTCGGTGGGAGTAACTACACACACAATTTGGTTGTAGCATCCATCGGTGCCATAGTATCTTGGGTTGAGAGCTTGTATGTGCTCAGAAGAAGGAAAGGTGGTTAAGACTTCAATAATTCTTCATCCTATAATAACGTGAACCTGTATATGACCATTAGTTTTTCTCTTCTTCGATGTATGAGACTTTCCTCTGTGCCAAATTTTGGGGAATACTTGTTACTTTATTTATGCCCTCAGTTACACCGTGTGCTCACTTAAAACCTCATTTTCAGCATTATATGGATGTTTTCTGTAGTCCACAATCATGGCTTGAATTCTATTGCTTTCTTATCTCTTTCCCTTTTCCAGGCGGGTGATACTTCAAGACAATTGTATCACAATTTCATCACTGAGTTCGAAACTAAGATCAATCTTCTCAAGCTTGCCCATTTTGCTGTTATAGTGTCTCGGTAGTATGCAAAAAAAGAAGATGACATTGGTTATCTTGAGGGAATTATTGAGAAGCTGCGTGCAACCAGAGAAACACGCATAGAGGAATCCATTCTCTATATAAAGATGCAGATTGCTGCCTGCAGACTCGAGATGGGAGAGCGAAAAGAGTGCAAGAATCTTTTCGAGAAGACCATACTTGACAGCATGACAGATATAGATCTCTCTCTTGATGCAAGCAACTACTGGCTTTCGTCTCAGTATCATAAGTCAGGTCAGGTATTTGCTGAGTATTATAACAGTGGTCTACTTTATTTAACACATATACTCCAGTGGAGTCCCTCTGTGAAACATTCAAGCTGGTATGCCAGGAAAAGTATTTCATGAGCTATACACTTGTTTTAATCAGTCTTTACGTGGAAGCATGGACCCTGTATTCCCTTAATATAGCTGAACTCATCATGTTCTTAGATGGCACCTTGGTGGATGCTACTTAAGTAGCTGATGTTAGAAAGTCTAGAATATGATTTATCATTTTGAATGCTGAATCAGATTGGTATTAACTAGACATCTTTTTAGTTTTGTTTTCATATCTTCCGTATTCTATGTTCTCTGAACATGAAAATAAGAGTAAAGTAATTGCTGGAGGAGAAAGTTGATATGTAGAGGTAATTATTAAAGGCCTTGGATGGTTACACTTGTTCAGCTTCCTGAGCTTGTTGTGAATGGGCTTTAATGCCTCTCAGGGGTTGCTAAATAATTTTGGGAGTAAATATATGTATTATTGGTTGCAGAATTAAATTTAGGCTGTTCCTTCATATTTGATTTTCTAGAAACTAGTTTCTTTGAATCTGTTTAGTGTTTTTTTTTAATTCTACGCGTAAAAGCGTGAGTGATCTATACCTGCTAATGTTTGAATCTATCTTCTTCAGGACGTAGCATTCGACTTATCCCTTGCTCCCTTGCTCTCTTGCTCCCTTGCTTGGTGATAACATATATAATTTTGGGAGCTGCTCGCACACCCAATAGTAAGTCCATCTATGCTAGGGTGTTTAACTATTTTAACCACTGTAGCTTGGGGAAAATACTGTGTTATTTATTCTGTTGCTTTCTCGTGTAACTATGTTTTAACAGTGAATTGGAAAATTCTGGTGAAGGGTATTTTTATTTGTGTAAATTTTGTTGTCCACTTAGATTAATGTCGTTGACACTCAGGTTGCCAGTAAGAGTCTAATGATGATATATATGATTGAACATGGGATTGTCGCCCGTTTGTGTTATTTAGTAAGAACAAGGGCTCGAGGGGGGTGTATAAGTTGCATGTGTGCCTGATATCGAAGATATGAAGTTCATAAGTGAAGTAGGTCTTAAGTATGTATTGCTTACATATTGAAGTAGCTTTAGGGTTCATTTTTCATTTTTGATTTTTTCTCTTAAGTGAGTTGCAGTCAGTCTATATAAGTCTTTTGAGCATAAGCTGTAATCATAATTTTTTACTTAATGTTGGACACTTGGACTTGTTTTGTGAACCTAACGAAGTTTACAATTTTCTTAATGTGACAAACAGAACTGAATTTTGTGGACACTATTTTGTTTCATATCTCAGTTGTTTATGGCTATATTTTGACTAATTTGTTCAGAGTACATAAAGCTTGTTTCAGTAATTAGGCATCAGGATCTTTCCATTGAGTTTTTTTTTGTAAGTTATGAAATTGTAAACTACCTATTCAAATGTGCATCTTGTTGTCTGTACTCCATGTACTGTTTGCTAATTAAATTCTTCGTCATTTCTCTATAATTCCAGATAAACAGTTTTTTGGGTACTAAGGTGGAATGGATATACTATATCCTTCAGGCCTTCAACTCTGTGTTGTTCACAAGGCTGCTTTGAGCGCTCAACCTGCATTGGTACAAAACAAGAACAAGCTACTGGAAAAGATTAACATTCTCCGCTTGATGGTAATCATATTCGGGTACCACTGCTAGAATGCATATTAAATTCTTTAGTTTTATTTCATTTGCTAATCTGACCATTGTTTTTGTCTCTAGCCGAATCGCGGATGATCAAACATTTCCATTGGGCATAATTGCAGAACACACTATACTTTCTATGGAGGATGTGGAGCTTCTTCTCATGAAGAGCCTACCTGTAAGTCCATTTTATCCGTTATTTGTTCATGATAAGTAATCTGTTACCGTCTTAGCTCAGTGGTAGAGTGTGTGGCATTTCGCCTCAAGGTCGTGGGTTCGATTCCCACAGACGGAAAACAAATTTATGAGTCGTACTAATTTATGATACAAAGCAAAATTTATTATGAGTCATTTATACAAAGATATTTGATTGACATATCAGTAACTGTTTGGTGATTATAATCTTCTGAATCAAACCTGATAAGATCTTTGTTAGACTTACACGTGCACTCTTGCTCTTGTTCTTAATCCTCAGCAGTATATTTGATATTCATTGATAGCGAAGCACAGTCTGTTCCCAAACGCTGCTATCCTGAAACACCACTCTTGCTCTTGTTCTTAATCTTCAGCAGCATATTCATTGATGGCAAAGCACAATCTGTTCCCAAACGCTGCTATCCTGAAACACCAAAACTGTAGTACTGGTTTTAGTGGTTTTAGTACTCTCTCTTGCAAATTGAACTTGGTTACAAATTTATTCCAGGCAGGGCCTCTTAGGACCAACTGTCCGTTTCCCACCATTGTGAACGGCATCTCATGTCTTTCACATCTCTTGTCAAGTACTGTAACGTCAATGGTGTTTTTCGCTTTGATGTAGGCTTCCTCAGGCCCTCTTATATAATCCATCAATTCTTCAGATGAAATCAAATTTAGTCTTGATTGCTGTGATGATGTGTCGGTTGTTTTCAGCAGCTTTTCACCTACCCATACAAGGTTTGTGCCTCCCATTTGATCGATTTTGTTAAAGAAAGCAAACACCGGATCATTGACAGATTTCGGGAGAGGAAAGTGCATCAGGTGACGAGCCCTTGGATCCCCTAGATCCACTTGAAGTAGGACCAATTTTTTTTCATCGTTTACGTAGTCACCAACCCTTATATCATTCACCATATGAACCGAGAATGTACGATTATCATCATACACCCACAAACTTTGATTAAGGACATCAAAACCAGTAAAACTTTGAATGAATTCTTTAAACTGCATTACAGTTTGATTGCAATCAAACCATAACATCCAGTTGCTTATTAGGTGATGATTGTTTATTAATACCAAAGCTCTTATATCATCAGATGGTAAGTGAAGATTATGGTTACCTCCATTATTATTAGCTTCAGCAGCATTTGGTTCTTCAGGTGCAACAACAGGTTCACCTAAACCAGCAACAGGACCTCCCATATTTCCTCCAGGGATAACTTCTCCATGACCAATACCTTGATGTAACTCAGCTGCTTCTTGACCTTGATTGTCAATTTCTTCTTCATGAATATCAGCATCAACACCATCAATGTTATTACCTCCTCCTTCACCAGGAATAGATCCAAAACCAATAAAATCTTCATCCAACTCAGGATTATCTATTCCCACAAGTCCAGATTTACATAACTCAGAAAACTCATCATCTGAATATTCAATATTATCCAAGGCTGAATGAGCATTACTAACAGTACCAGCTTCATGAACTAAACTGCCACCATCAAAATCATTCATAAACCAATTCGAAGGTGGACCAATATCACCATCAATACCGTCAAAAACATCACCTTGAATTCCCCCCTGAATTGCAGGAACTACATTAACAGTTCCAGGAATGTTGTTGCTACCTTGCCATTTTCACCATATTGACTGTAAAATTGTAAATCTTCATTAAGATCAGCACTCACCTTTGAAAAAGAAGAAGATTGATGATGAATCAGAGAATTTTCATCACCACCCATTTCAAGACATCGTTGCGGAGCTTCTATATATTTTTCCAAATCTTTTACTTCATCTTTACAATCCCTTAACAACACTATTTTTGGTTCAAGATGATCTCTTTTCTCTCTGAAATAAGCAGATTCTTTCTTCTTCTCTGGGTTTGAATCATGATCATGTTGACGAGCAGAAGAACTACTCCCTGGTTCAATAGTAATAGCAGGTTCTTGATCTTCTTGATCATGGGTTTGAGAAGTAGTACTACTACTCACTGTTTCAGATGGTATTGTAATACCCACTTGTTGATTTTCACTTTCAGATTTTCCACCATCATCAACAACAACACTTATTCCTTTTCTCAGAGAATTTTCTTCATCTCCATCCATTATCAAAGTTTCTTGAAATCAATGTATATCTGTAGAAGCTTCTTTGGTTTAATTTTGGACGAGTTTCTTTGAAGGATTTTGCTTGATTTCAAAGTAGAGATTTTTGAAACCAACTGTTATTGAGTACTGGGTTTTGATTATTTTTCTTTCTTAGGATTGAATTTCTCTGAAAAACGAAGTTTCAGAGAGAAGCAGAATGATAGATATACTACTTGCTGCTCTCATGTGTTTATAGGGAATTGGTGGAAGATGGGTACTTGCAACACTTCAGTCGCGTGATGCAATTCCAATTCAAATTTGTTTAAGGCACTCGGCATTTAACATGCGCACACCCGATAGGCCTTAGCTAACAAGTTCAAGCCATTGCTACTGAAACCATTTGCGTAGAGTACATCCACTCCACCGTTTTCATTCCTCCAGAGCTTCCTGTTAACTGATCTCCCCCTATAATCCAATTAGAAGAAGACTACCCTGTTGACATAGGATAGGAGAATGAACAAACGTATCGTGCTCAACCGAATAAACCGATAGTGATTCTTGTGATACAGCATAAACTGGAGATGTAATTCTACCACCCCATGAATTCTTTTTCGTGCAATAATCAGTTTTTCTAGTGAAATTTGACCCGTAGCTGAACCTGGGTCCTTCTGAAGCTATCAGTTTCGCAGTCTGCAATGCTCGCTTCACAAATGCCATCTGATCATTGTCGCAGTTCTCCATTTCCTCCATCACTGACTCAAGCTGTGAAAATATACTCTTGGGACCCACACACTTCACCAAGAAATTCACCATCTGAATCGCTGATAACCTTTTTTGAGAACTACACTCTACTATTCCAACATTCAAGATTTGCAATCCAGATCGGATGATATATCCTGCACAGGCCTCAACAATGTGGCTGTTGTTCTTGCCCAGAGACATAGCCAAGCTCATGTGTGAATTGCTCTGAGTTGGTTATTATTCTAATGCTCCTGCAACTCTCAGACAAACCTCATTCACCAGCTCATCTGATGCCAATCTCCAGTTATCTGTATCGACTAGGGATTTAAGACATAGAGCAGCTCCAACTTCTTGAGTACCCAAGAGAGATTCAGAAACAGGCTCACAAAGAGATTCAATTATCCTTTTTTTTCTTGCCTACAGGTGTTGATGGATCGATTGCATACCTTGCAATGTCAGGTACCACCTTAGAACAAGCCTGTTGAAGAGGAAAAGGTCCAAGCACTCGATGTTAAAGTCCTGATAATGGGTGAACATTATGTTGTCAATCTGAGGCACAATATTAGTTCCATGAACCTATTACCTGATAACCACTCTTTGGTGGTGTTGCTTTGAGTCCAGAATCAGCTTCTATACGTTCTCTAAATTCCTGCAAAAACCAGAATGCACCACGGCAAACCGATTCAACACCCGATTTAATCAAATCCTTGTAACGATTGATTCGGTAATACAGCTTTGTCAGCTTCTGCTCCATCTCCATTCGTTGAGTTTAACAGCACAGATGCATCACATCCCTTCAAACAAAAACCACAATTACAGTAAATCAAAATCGAAATTACACTAAAATCCAAATCCAAATCGGGAATCCATGGATTATAACCCTAATGAAGCAATCATGGAAGAGTAATCGACCAAATGCAGGAGCAACAGTAGATTGATTGCTACAGAGTTGAAGAACAGTAGATCTTATAGTCTTCCCCCGCATCAGGATGACATGAAGGGCGGTAGAAATCAAATTTGATTAGAATCTTCTGTACTCATGTAAAGAAATAGAAATACAGCAAACGACATAAGACTCCATTTCTCCGTAAGATTCAACATCACTTGTCTCTCTCTATTTCAGTTTCTTCTTTCTCTTTTATTGTTTGCAGAAGAGAAATTTACAAGGACTAGCGTGATGGAGTTTTTCGCTTGGGACGAAAATGCCCTCCAATAGGCGGGTTTTTTCTTTCTTTTTCCCGCCTTTTTGAGTGGTCATGGGTGTGTGGCACGTGAATCGTTTTTTTTTTTTTTTTTTTGCTAGGAAAAAAAGATTCATTAATTAATGAGAGATTACAACACTTTTGGGAAAGTAGGGAAAATTGTACTCATCCCATTCTCCTGTTACATTCCCAATTCTACTCCCTTTGCAGCTAAGTCTGCAACTCCATTAAGTTCTCTCTTTAGATGTTTGACTCTTAGATGAATATCTTTTAAAAGAAACAAACAGTCATCTAAAACAGACAAGAGGTCCAACTAGTTTGGCCTTTGCAATTATTAAGATAAGCCATCACATTTTTGGCATCACTAATTAAGAAAATATTATGAAAGTTTTTTTCTTTGATCCATCTTGCAGCTTCCAGTATTACCACACTTTCAGCACCTTCAGAACAAACATCCCTCCCTGAGACTAGTTTAGAGCCTTTGAAATCACCTGCAGGTTTTAGTGCAACAATTCCCACACCAGATTTGTTAGTATCTTTATCAAAGGATGCATCATAGAATATAAGGAGGCTATCCTGAGGAATAGAATTAAGAAAGTTAGACTCAGTAGCAGATACTGTATAATTGATATTAGGGCAGATGCAGAAGCAATGGAACTGACAGTTTCATCAGCAATTCTTACGGCAGTTATAGCCGTAAATTGAGGGTTGAAGGACTTACTATCAAAAACTTTGGAGCATCTGTCTTTCCAGATGCACCAGGCAATAGTCAAAACAGTAGCTGATTTATCTTGCAGAGGTTTTGAAGTAAACCATTTGGAAATCCAGTCCTTGATGCTAATATCACTATCCAAATCCTGTGAGACAAGCTGACTGACAACATGAATATTTGACCAAATATTCTTGGCAAAAGCACAATGAAGAAGCATATGTTTTGGAGTTTCATTAGCCCCAAAGTTACACGATTTGCACCTATTATCATGATTATTGTTATATCTAGCTGACTTGCTACCTGTAGGGAGAATATTTTCAACACACTTCCATAGGAACAACTGAGTTTTAGGCAACAGTGGAGACTTCCAGAGAGCCTTATGGGTCTCTAAGTCTAGATTATGACTAGAATTGTATGGTAGCTCATTAGCCAGCAGTTTATAAACAGATTTGACAGTTAGAATACCATTCCTATTATATGGCCAAATTAGAGTACCACATCCAGAGATTGGGATTCTCATACTGCAATTTTTTTGACTGTTTTCACTAGTAAAAAAATCCTCAACTAAAGCAGCATACCAAGATTTAGTATCATGGTTTATGAAGTCTGAAACCTTATAGTTAGGGTTGGAAAGACTAGTACACAGAGGCAGAGTTGGATTTAAGATCCAATTATCAAAAAAAGCATTAATAACACTACCATCTCTAAAATCCCAGAAAGCATGTTGTTTTAAAATATTGAAACCATGATAAATACTAGACCAAATCCAAGACATGCACCAAGGTGTTTTGTAATGGAGAGGATGGCAATTTTTTAAGTACTTACACTTTAGAATTTTTACCCACAGTTCATTAGGAGAATGAATTAAAAGCCAATCAGTTTTAGTCAAAAGGGCTAAGTTCATTTTTTTCTTCAGATTCCTGAATCCTAAACCTCCCTGTAACTTATGAGTACAGACTTTTTCCCACTTTTTAAAATAGTAACCTTTTTGACCATTCTTTCCCCACCAGAAGTCCCTTTGGGACTGCTCCATTTTGTCAATTATGGAGTCTGGTAGAAGAAAAGAATTCATATGATAGTTAGAAGAAGACTTTAAAGTATGTTGAACAAGTATATATCTTCCACATTGAGCTAGTTGTTTACCTTTCCAGTTAGACACTCTAGAATCATGATGAGTATTTAAATGGGACATGCACTCAGTTCTATTTCTAGTGATAAAGAGCGGTATGCCAAGGTAATTTTCATTAAGCTCAATTTTCCTAACATTCATAGATCTGATAAGAGATACACAGTGATCAGTTTGAACTTTTTTGCTGAAAACACAAGCAGATTTTTCAAAGTTTATCATTTGACCAGAGATACTACTAAAATCCTTGATCAAAGACATGAGGTTACTAGTTTCAGTGTGTGTTGCTTTAGTGAATCGGTTCCTGATTTTGTTATTATTACTTTCTTTAAAAAGAGGCGGAGCCCAAACCGGTTTATTATATGACAATAGAGATGTAAAATCAAAGTTTGGAGTCCAAATTTGTACACCCCCTGTAAACCGGGGTGCACATTACAACCACTCTTATTTGTTGCGAGACTTTAAGAAACCACCTCGTCTTTTTAGTCTAAAAAGAATTTGCCATTAACTTTTTTTTTTATTTTTTTCTCTACTCGGTGTCGTGATCTTCCTAAATTTTTCTAAACAGGAGAAAGTTAGATTAGGTGATAAGAACAAGATTTCTAACAAAATCAAATGTTAGAAGATGTAAACTGGAGCAGATACACTTTTACGAAGATTTTTATATTCTTTTACGGAGATTAATTCTAGTAAAGGAGATAGGGGGGTCAATTTCATTCATATACACAAAATAAAAACTTCAATGGTTAATTAATAGGGTAAAGTTCAAATACTGATTGTGATTTAAAATCAGTTGATGGCATAAGCATATCAAAGCCCGATCACACTTACCAAATAAATCATTAGAGTTTCTGTGAGTGATTATCTTTACAGTGGTTAGAACTGGATTTAAAACTTTGAAACCACCGTTGTATCAAATTTCTTCTGAAGATCACACATTCACAATAAAAAAAAGATAGAAAAAATACGGTACAGGGGAATTGTTTAGTGATAAAAAAAATAAACATCAAAATTTTGATATTGAACTAAACTGATCACCCCTCTCTATATCTACCATGGAAAGATTACCTTTTAAAAGTTAGAAATTGATTTTTATAACAAACACACCGTAATATAAATTTACATCTGTTCCTGAATCTCTAATCGACATTGACATGATAAGCATTCCTCTTTTTCCTCTTCTTCTTGTTCTTCTTTAACTTTAGGGACATTGATTTTGATTAAAAAAAAAATTAGGGACAGAAACTCCAAGAATACTATTCTTCATCTTTGATTTGATCTAATTTATACTGTTATCATGGAATTTCAATTTACCACGTTACATTCATAGATTTTATTATACATATGGATGAGTATAATAGTGATTATGGATTATAGAGAGAGCAGAGAGATACCCTTGCCTTGTTTTGTGGAGAGATATCCGAAGGTAGTTTCCACCGAATATCTTAGGTATGGCCGGAATGTTAACCTCGGTTTTGAAGGGGTGCACAAATTGGACTACAAAGTTTCTACATCGACCAGTATTATCTAGTAGAGTGTAATTCTTTTAGTTTATGTCTCTCTCTATGTGTTGGGCAGTGTTTTTACTGTGTTTTTTTGTAAGACTGATTGTTTAGTTCTGATTGGTCAGACAGTGTCCAGCCTGTCATGTGATGTTTGGTTAAGACAATGTCCATCCTGTCTAGTGCCTGTATTAATACTCCTGTCTGTTTCTCTTTCTCCTTTAATGAAAATATCTTTTTTCTAATCTACCATGGTATCAGACACCAAATAGGTTTTTTTAATCCAATCTGATTCTGTTCAATTCCGCCATGAATTTTCTTTCTACAACTTCTTTTTCTCACAATATCAAGAAATCAAGATTCATCCTTTGCTACATCCATCACTTCAATTCCTCTTCATACCTTATCAAATATCGTACCTCTTAAACTTCAAGAAGATAATTGGTTAACATGGAAGACACCGATAACTCCAGTACTAAAGAAATTTCATGTTCTTGGATATGTCACAGGTGAAATTCCATGTCCTGATGAATTCGTCTCCATGGATACAAGATCTAATCAAACAGTTAATCCTATGTATACATATTGGCAAGATATTGACACAACCATTCTTCTACTTCTTAATATAACTCAATCTCTCCAACAATTATTTCTTATGTTGTTGGATCTACAAGCTATAAAGAACTTTGGGATACATTGAAAGAAAGGTTTGGTTCTTCTTCTTTTACTCATGTTGTTCAATTAAGAACAAAACTTCAAAACATCAAGTTAGATACGTCTTCTGTTACGACTTACATCTCAGAAATTAGCAAAATTCGAGATTCTCTTGTTGCATGTGGCTCTACAATTAGTGATATTGAAATTCTTGTATATGTTCTTCGAAGTTTACCATATGAGTATTCTTCATTATGTTCGAAGCCAATTCTAAAGCATTTCCTGCTAGTTCTTCAACCTCTAATTCACACACCAATTCAACTAATCATATGACCACTCGTGGTAGAAGATCAAACAATTTTATAGGAAGAGGTAGAGGTTTTAATCAAGGGCGAGGTGGTGGTCGTTTTCAATCTTTTAATGGAAATTCCAGTTATTCTGGATCTGCAATTGGTAATTCTGGAAATTCAAGTCTTTCTGGCTATAATTCATATCCAAGAATGAATAATGATCGTCCTACATGTCAAATATGTGGTAAATATGGACACTCTGCTGCTGAATGTCGTCATAGAGGAAATTTTGCATATCAAGGTCATACTGCTCCTTCAAATCTCAATGAAATGATGGCTTCTGGTTCTTATAATGCTGGTGTTCTAGGAGAGAGTCCTTGGTATTTTTATACAAGTGTCAAAAATCATTTGACTGCCAATCTGAACAACTTGCATACGTTTATTTCTTATAATGGTTCGGAGAAGATTAATACTGCTCCAGGTGAAGGTATGTCAATTTCCCACTGTGGTAATTCAGATATTGTTATTCCTAATCAAGATTTAAAGCTAAACAACATATTACATGTGCCAAAATCATCCAGTAATATAATTTTTGTGAACAAGTTTGCAAGTGACAATACTTGTTCACTAACCACTACAGGAAAAATATACATCTACAACTGAGGTTTTACAATTCTTTGCTAAACATCATAGAGAGTCTTATGTTTTACAACTTGTTTCAAAGGAAGAGTCGTCATATGTCATCACTACCAACCCTTAGGACTAAAGGGTTGCGCCAAGAAAACAAGCGACAACTCTTTAAGCAAAACAGTTGTGACAACATTTAGCTATAACAACTCTGTTCCAGAAGAGTAGTGACTAACCCTATCACAACTTTCACAAGAATTGTTCAAGAAAACCAAAATATTCATGATGAAAAATAGTGTTAGATGGGATTCGAACATGAACCTACTATGGGTTAGTCTAACTCATCAACCATCCTTACTGTTCATAAGTTTTGGTATTTTGTTCTTTTTTTTAATTAAAATGTATAACAACCTTTATAAGAGATGATAATGTAAAAATATAGGATGTTGGAAAATGAGGTTGGGAGGATTTGATCCCGAGCCTCCTGCATGCAAGTCCACACCACTAACCATGTTTATACTATCACAAATTCTGTCAGGTTTTTGGTTGTTTAATATACTAACTTTATGACAACCTTTATAAGAGTTTATAAGAGTTTTAAAAAAAAATATGATGTTAAAAAAAAAAATGCTCAGGTGACTGAACCGCAAACAACGCGAAGCCTTCTCTGTAAACAATCACATACATTCTACAATGACAATGCATATCATTTCATATTTATTAGTTTAAGAAAGCATGGGTTGAAATCTCAGCTGCACTTTTAAGCATTGGCATTGCATAAGCCAAGTAATTCTCAAACTGCTCTCCTATTGCCAAGGCAATGTCACCAAAGAATGAAAAGTTTGGTGGCTTCACAGACCGATGTAACTGGTTGCTCGAGAAGTTCTTCAGAAGTTGTGTCATTATACCATCGCAGTAAGGTAGAATCTTCTCCTCCAGTGCCCTGCATATATCTCCAACCACACCAACTGTGATGGTACACACCTGATACTCCTAAATTTTTTGAAGACCCATTTCCAAGTACTTGTAAAATTCTGGCATATACTTGGCAAAATATGGCATACACTTGGCAAAATCTGGCATATTCAACAATCACAAGCACTTCACCAAAAAGGGTTAAGTTCAAAAATGTAACCGTACTTTCAAAACCATAACTCAAATTTCAAAATAATAAGTTCCAAAGTCAAACACATATCCTCAGTAGATTATGCTGCATTTTATGACATAAACAAATGTAAAAAGCCTACAATTAGATAATGCAGCATTTCAATGACCTAAGCAGATACACAGGAAAAACTCTCAATCCCTGTATGTATGGCTACAAGTAGATTATGCAGAAGAAAATCTACCGTACATGTACGTTACACAAGCAAAGACACATAACTCATGAATTTAAACAAAGAATACACCTAATTTCATGTGAAATTTGTTAATCATATACTGGCAAAATTTGTCCATTTCATGAATTGCATCACATAAGACCGTAATTTCTCATATAAGACTGTAATTGAAGTGTACTTACCTGGTCTAAGACAAGTTGAGACCAAGGAAGATGAAAATGCGAGGTACAACAACCTAACCCAATAATTCGCTTAGCAATCTGTATGGACTAACTCCAATATACATTTAAGAGAATCAACTAGACAGTCAGACTATATCTTAATAAAAAGTATATCAAAGAGTTATATCTCAATTTCTTGATTCAATACTTAGTCAAGCAAATAGAAATCTGCGAGTCTAATTGAATACAAGAGAAATTAACTTGAACGGTACCAAAGACAAATGTTAAAGTATCAATCAATTTCAATCAACAACCAAAGGTCGGATTTCCCAATTGATTGATTCAACGCACAACATGTGATATTTCAATTATATAACAAAATATAATGCGGAAAAGAAATAACACAGACACCATAAGTTTTGTTAACGAGGAAACAACAAATGCAGAAAACCCCCGGGACCTAGTCCAGATTGAACAAACACTGTATTAAGCCGCTAAAGACACTATCCTACTACAAACTAACTTCGGTCTGGACTGTAATTGAACCCCAATCAATCTCACATTGATCCAAGGTACAGTTGTGCTCCTTACGTCTCTGATCCCAGCAGGATACTACGCACTTGATTCCCTTAGCTGATCTCACCCACAACTAAGAGTTGCTATGACCCAAAGTCGAAGACTCGATAAACAAATATGTCTCACACAAAAAAGTGTATAGGAATAGATAAATCTGTCTCCCACAGAAATACCTACAAGTTTTGTTCCGTATTTTGATAAATCAAGGTGAACATGAACCAATTGATAACCCAGACTTTTATTCCCGAAGAACATCCTAGAATTATCAATCACCTCACAATAATCTTAATCGACTAGTGAAACAAGATATTGCGTAATCACAAACGATGAGACGAAGATGTTTGTGACTATTTTTTTTATCTTGCCTATCAGAGAAATTAATCTCGAGCCAATTTTACAATTGTACTCAATACGATAGAAACATTAAGATCAGATCACGTAACTACATAGAAAATAGTTGGGTCTTGCTTCACAATCCTAATGAAGTCTTTAAGTCGTTAACCTACAGGATCTCGGTAGAAATCTAAGGTTAAAGGAGAATCGACTCTAGCTTATACAACTAGTATCACACAGGAGGTGTGGGGATTAATTTTCCCAGTTGCTAGAGTTCTCCTTTATATAGGCTTCAAATCAGGGTTTGCAATCTAAGTTACCTTGGTAACAAAGCATTCAATATTCACCGTTAGATGAAAACCTGATTAGATTCAAGCTAATATCTTTCAACCGTTAGATCGAACTTAGCTTGTTATACACAAATGAAATATACGTCATTTAGGTTTGAGTAACCGTACCTAAACGTGTACACTTAGTTGGTTCAACAGTAGATAACCAAATGGTTAGCCATATGAGCACTTTCATATCAACCTTATTCATCTTCACCATAACTAGTCCAAATGACTCAAATGAACTAGTCCAAGAGTTGTTCAATTGCTTAGATCTTATAGAAGTATACAAGACACAATCGAAGAAAAATTGGTTTTGATTCACTCGAATCGATTCATGAACTTTATAGCCACGGTTTGCAAATATGCATTCCTTAGTTTATATATATTTAAGTTCACGAATAAACCAATTTTAGAAAGTAACACACTTAAGTATGCGTACGGGTATGCGTACTTAGGTAACTGGATTTGAGTTTGTTTTGGTTTCCAAACTCAGCAGAAATTCAAGGACGTGAAATTTCCGCCAGTATGCGTACGGGTACGCATACTTAGGTAACCGGATTGAGTAGGTTTTGATTTCCAAACTAAGCAGAAATTCACGGACGTGAACTTCCGCCAGTATGCGTATGGGTACGCATACTTACCCAGTCTCCATCAACCATTTAGTACACACACAAGTATGCATACATTTGGTTCCCGGTTTTGGACTTATACACTAATGCGCAAACACATTATATACTTATATCCAAGGATGGTTACATATTCTAAACTTTTTATTTCAATCATTGAAACATTCTTAGAGGATGTTAAATAGAGGTTATTCACACACTATTTTTCATCAAACCAATTTTCAAGATATTGAAATAATCAACATGACTTTCGTCACTTGTAAAGATGAACTTGGCCAAAGCGAAAGCTTACCAACACATATTTCGAGAAAAAGATAAGCGAGATAAACTCGACTCGAAATAGCAAATGTGTATAATCGAAGTCTATATAGCAATACGACTTTTGTCTCAAGATAGGAGATAGAGTAGATAGACTTTTTGAGTGATAGATAAGTTCAAGTCTCCACATACCTTTTAGTCGATGAAGTTCCACCAGTTCCTTGAGTAGTTCTTCGTCTTTGTATGATGAACGCCGTGGAGTCTAGAGCTCAACTACACTTTCTATCCTAGTCCGAGACTTAGCTATAAGTAGACTAGAAATCAAGACTTATAGTTTTGGCAACTAAACTTGACAACAAGCTTGAGATAGAAATGCTTGCGAGTTCGACCGAGAAGTGCTCTAACATAAGATTTTAAGTTCCCAATTTAGCAACCATAACAACTGACATTTCCCCTTTTCTCTCCTCCTTTATCCGGGTTTGAGGCCGGCAATGAAATGATATATCATTTACATTGGCGGAGTTAAAAAAGGGTGTTCACTCAGAACAAACATTATAAAAGTAACAGAGCTAGCATTTTATAAATTAAGCACACAAATGGAGCTATTAACTGTCTTTTTGCAAGAACAATACTAGTATTAGTAAAGGAAATACAACAAGAGCCACAATGACAGCAACGAGAACGACGATGACAGTAAAAAAACAATAGACCTTCTACAACCCCCCCTGAGAGTTGTCGGAGAGGTATAAATACTTTTACTAAATTTTTATCACTTCTGCGAAAAAATTCTCAATTCTGCTAAAAATTATTTTGGTCTCCCGTTCTGCTAAATTTTTCTCACTTCTGATAAATTTTTCTCACTTCCGATAAATAAACCTTTTACAACCCCCCTTAAGAGTCGTTGAAGAGGTATAAACACTTCTGCTAATTTTTTTTCACTTCTTCTAGATTTTATTCACTTCTGCAAAAAAAAATCTCACTTCTGCTAAATTTATCTCACTTCTGCTAATAATTATTTTGGTCTCTGGTTCTGCTAAATTTTTCTCACTTCTGCTAAAAACTATTTTCTCTAACACCCCCCACTAAATTCTAGAAATTTAGTCCTTTTGAGATTGGGTAGAAATATCTAAAAGAGGATTTGTTTAAGGTTTCAGAGAATATTCCGATAGAATATTTACCTGTAAATGGTTCATATTTACGAGTTTCTATGATATATCCTGATAAATTTGGAGCTAGAACCACTCCGGACACTGAGGATTCATGGTTCGTATGACCTTGAACCACATTTGAAGATAAAAATGACACATGAGCTCCACCTTACGATTTTCTATGATTTATCCTGCTAAATTTGGAGTTAGAACCACTTCGGACAGTGAGGGTTCATGGTCTTATATATCAACCTCCTAATGGGTGGATTTATCGTTCTTACGAAGTTTCCAACTAATAGTAGTCAACTCGCGGCAAGGTTTCGAGCTTGGATTCTTTCTCGAAGTCGCCAGAAAAGGGTTTGTTTAAGGTTTCAGAGAATATTCCATGGAATCTTAACTATGAATAGTTGGATTCATCGTTCTTACGAAGTTTCCAACTTATAATAGTCAACTCGCAGCCAGGTTTCGAGCTCGGAGCCACTTTCTTTCTCGAAGTCGCCAGAAAAGGGTTTGTTTAAGGTTT
>JAJJMB010015535.1:2788742-2833286 GCA_023531105.1 Papaver atlanticum | reverse complement strand
GCCACTTTCTTTCTCGAAGTCGCCAGAAAAGGGTTTGTTTAAGGTTTCAGAGAATATTACATGGAATCTTACCTATGAATGGTTGGATTCATCGTTCTAATGAAGTTTTCGACTTATAGTAGTCAACTCGGGGCCAGGTTTCGAGATCAGATCAACTTTCTTTCCCGAAGTCGCCAGAAAAGGGTTTGTTTAAGATTTCGGAGAATATTCCGATGCAATCTTACCTATGAATGGTTGGATTCATCGTTCTTACGAAGTTTCCAACTTATAGTAGTAACCTCCCAGCCAGGCTTCGAGCTCGGAACCATTTTCTTTCTTTCTCGAAGTCGTACCAAAAGGGTTTGTTTAAGGTTTCAGCGAATTTTCCATGGAATCTTACCTATGAATGGTTGGATTTATCGTTCTAACAAAGTTTCCGACTTATAGTAGTCAACTTGGGGCCAGATTTGGAGATCAGAGCCACTTTCTTTCCCGAAGTCGCCAGAAAAGGGTTAGTTTAAAGTTTCGGAGAATATTCTAATGGAATCTTACTTATGAATGGTTAGATTAATCGTTCTAATGAAGTTTCCGAATTATAGTAGTCAACTCGGGGCCATGTTTCGAGATCGGAGCCACTTTCTTTCCCGATGTCGCCAGAAAAGGGTTTGTTTAAGGTTTCGGAGAATATTCCATGGAATCTAACCTATGAATGGTTAGATTCATCATTCTTACGAAGTTTCCGACTTATAGTAGTCAACTCCCAGTCAGGTTTTGAGCTCGGAGCCACTACCTTTCCCGAAGTCGCAAAAAAAGGGTTTGTTTAAGGTTTCAGAGAATATGCCGATGGAATCTTACCTATGAATGGTTGGATTCATCATTCTTACGAAGTTTCAGACTTATACTAGTCAACTCCCAGCCAGGTTTCGAGCTCGGAGCCACTTTCTTTCCCGAAGTCGCCATAAAAGGGTTTGTTAAGGTTTTGGAGAATATTCTGATGGAATCTTACCTATGAATGGTTGGATTCATCGTTCTTACGAAGTTTCCAACTTATAGTAGTCAACTCGGGGCCAGGTTTCGAGATCGGAGCTACTTTCTTTCGCGAAGTCGCCAGAAAAGGGTTTGTTTAAGTTTTCGGAGAATATTCCGATGGAATCTTACCTATGAATGGTTGGATTCATCGTTCTTACGAAGTTTCAGACTTAGTAGTCAACTCCCATCCAGGTTTTGAGCTCGGAGTCACTATCTTTCTCAAAGTCGCCAGAAAAAGGTTTGTTTAATGTTTCGGAGAATATTCCAATGGAATCTTACCTATGAATGGTTGGATTCATCGTTTTTACGAAGTTTCCAACTTATAGTAGTCAACTCCCAGCCAGGTTTCGAGCTCGGAACCACTTTCTTTCTCGAAGTCGTCAGAAAAGGGTTTGTTTAAGGTTTGGAAACTTTTCCATGGAATCTTACCTATGAATGGTTGGATTCATTATTCTAACGAAGTTTCCGACTTATAGTAGTCAACTCGGGGCCCGGTTTTGAGATCGGAGCCATATTCTTTCCCGAAGTCGCTAAAGAAGGGTTAGTTTAAGGTTTCGGAGAATATTCTGATAGAATCTTACCTATGAATGGTTAGATTCATCGTTCTAACGAAGTTTCCGACTTATAGTAATCAACTCGGGGCCAGGTTTCGGGATCGGAACCACTTTCTTTCCCGAAGTCGCCAGAAAAGGGTTTGTTTAAGGTTTCGAAGAATATTCCGATAGAATCTTACCTATGAATGGTTGGATTCATCGTTCTTACGAAGTTTCTGACTTATAGTAGTCAACTCCCATCCAGGTTTCGAGCTCGGAGCCACTTTCTTTCTTGAAGTCGCCAGAAAAGGGTTTGTGTAAGGTTTTGGAGAATATTACGATGGAATCTTACCTATGAATGGTTGGATTCATCGTTCTTACAAAGTTTCTGACTTATAGTAGTCAACTCGGGGCTAGGTTTTGAGATCGGGGCCAATTTCTTTCCCGAAGTCGCCAGAAAGGGATTGTTTAAGGTTTTGGAGAATATTCCGATGGAATCTTACCTATAAATGGTTAGATTCATCGTTCTTACGAAGTTTCTGACTTATAACAGTCAACTCCCGGCCATGTTTCGAGCTCGGAGCCATTTTCTTTCTCGTAGTCGCCAGAAAAGAGTTTGTTTAAGGTTTCGGTGAATATTCCATGGAATCTAACCTATGAATGGTTAGATTCATCGTTCTTACCAAGTTTTCGACTTAATTTGAAGTCAGAACCCTCCCGGAGATTCTCGGTTCATAGTTTGTATTCCTTTATACCACATTTGAAGTTCGAATCGACACTGAGCTTCATAGTTATCGATTTCAATGATGTATGATGCTAAGTTTGAAGTCTGAACCCTCCCGCAGCTTCTTGGTTCATAATTTGTATGCCATTATACCATATTTGAAGTTCGAGTCGACACTAAGCTTCATAGTTATCGATTTTGATGGTGTATCATGCTAAGTTTGAATTATGAACCCTCTCGGAGCTTCATGGTTCATAGTTTGTAGGCCATTATACCACATTTGAAGTTCAAATCGACATTGAGCTTCATATTTATCAATTTCGATGAAGTATCTGATAGACGCATTTATGTGTCTATTTTCATCTCTATTGTGTATATTTTTAGTACCCATTTTTGTACTAATGTTGGTATTTTATCCCTTTGTAGGTATTTTTGGGGAATAAACATTTTTGGGAAAATCGGCTCGAAAAGTTGTCTAAATGCGCCTCAAAGGACAAGTATTATACGGACTCCAGCAGCGGATAAGGGGCACCCATGGCTATGTGTAGCCCAAATTCATCTTCAGCACCCATCTTCAACATTTGAAAACAGATTTTGGCGGGAAAACAGTTTACAGAAAACAGAATTTTCTGTTCGAATTTTGGATGATTTTTAAGGCGATTCAATGGCTGATTTTCGTTGGGTTAACTCTGTTAAGGATAAACAAGTATGGTATGAGCTGTAGAATCGATTAAACAGGGATAGAAATCCGTGTTGGAGCAAAACAGGGAGAATTCACAATTTGAGTTATTTTCGGTTTACAAAAGAATTTGTGAAGAGTTTACGGCAAGATAGGAGTGTATGGAGTCCTTATTCAGTCCTGGGAGAGTTTAAGAGAGTTTGGAAACCAAGTTGACGCGTAAAGAGGGAAGAAAAATCCCGTAACTTGAGGAGAAAAAACCGAGAATATGTATGGATTAACTCGAGAGATTTTGTGTTTGGAGGCTATATATAGGTTGATTCGAGTCATATTTAGAGAGACGAACAATTTGGGGGAGTTTGGAGAAGTTTAGAGCTATAGAGAAGCGAGAAAAAAATCAACAGAGTCGAGTTCAGAAACTTTCCTGCTGCTGCTGCGAAGAAGAAGACGAAGAACATTAGACCCTCAGAGTCAGTCGCAGAGGCAGACTTATTTTCAGTGACAACGAGGTACAGTCGCATCTTCCTGCAGTCACAGAAGCTCTTCAGCAACAACTCAGACTTCTGTTTTAGACCTTCAGCAACTACAGAATCCGCTGCTTAGCACTTTTCACTCTTTTAATCAACTTTTGAACACCAAATATGTATTTTGAGCAAGTGGTTAAATGAGGAGCTAAACCCCTTAGCCGAGGCGACGGAGGAAGCCATTGTTCCATGAAAAGTGGTATAATTCTATTTTAATTATTTATTGCAATTATTTTACATGATTATTTGCATAGAACTTAAAAGAAAAATTGGTTTTTATCGAGTAGTTGTGAAGTGTTTTGATGGGACATGCTTAGTTTTAATACTTTTGATATTTCATGCTTCGTGCTTACAATTATTACTTCAAAAATCTATTAGAGGCAAATATTAGAATCACTTTAAAGAAGAATATTGCATGAATATTGATTAGAGTTTATCAATTAATTGGTCAATGTTGGAATCCAAAGTCTCGGTATTTTCTTATTATTGTCAAAACAACTCTATTTAATTTTCGAAAATCCTTCACAAGTTCGAGCAACGAACCTTTTTACCACTACAACTATAAAACGACATCAGTATCCTGCTAAGTTTAAAGTCAGAACCCTCCTGGAGCTTCTTGATTCATAGTTTGTATGCCGTTATACCACATTTGAAGTTCGAATCGACACCGAGCTTTATATTTATCGATTTTGATGATGTATTATGCTAAGTTTGAAGTTAGAACCCTCTCGGAGCTTCATGGTTCATAGTTTCTATGCCGTTATACCACATTTGAAGTTCGAATCGACACTGAGCTTCATATTTATCGATTTCGATGACGTATCCTGCTAAGTTTGAAGTCAGAACCCTGCCGGAGCTTCTTGGTTTATACTCCCTCCGTCTCTAAAAAATAGGTAGGTTTGTGTGTAAATTTACACACAAACCTGCCTATTATTTTGAAACGGAGGTAGTAGTTTTTATGCTTCTTGAGTCTACTAGTGTGAACTAAAGCTACTTCATGACCTTATGACTAGTTAAAATTACATCATGACCTATGTGACTAGTCGAAATTTAAACCGGAAGCAAAAAAGCACAAAGAAACACACTTGCCTTGATCCGTATGAAAATCCCTAGTCAAATCTTTACCGTCCAAAGATATCCCTAATCCATATGACATTCCCTAACTAAATCTCTACCGTTCAATTTTTTATATATAAAACACCGAAAGAAATTTCCCTCACTTAACTTCCCTTTCCTCATCTAATATCTCGAATCTTCCGGCTCAGAAGAAAACCCTAGCTCAAATTTTTTTATTTGCTTTTTGTTCTTCCACTTACGGATCAACAATGGCTTCAACTGAAATCATTAGCTGCTTCGATTTTTTTTAAGAACCCTAAATCTAGAATCTTAAATTCCAAAATATGATGCAGCTGCAAACTATTTTGTTTTTCTTTCTTTTCCGTTCTGAAAACCTAATCTGCTAGATCGGGTTTGATTTTCATCTTAATAAGGAGGGGTTTTGTTTGATTCGAACCACTGATGGTGGTTGATTAGGGTTTTGGTTCAAATGTGGATCTGTGTTGCAACCAAGAATAAGAAGGGGATTTTGCTGTTTTAGATGGCAAAATATGACTGAATCGAAGATGGGGTGTTTACGAATTGGAAGAATAAGCAATTATGGGTTCGATTTGTGGAATTGGTGTTTCTGCTGCTAGAAATCAAGATGAATAGTGAATTACAGTTAGGGTTTGAACAAGAAATTGAATATGAAGATTTTGACTGAACTGTAGGTGGAATTGATTACATAAAAGAAGGAATTTAAATGGGTGATGTCGGCTGAGTAGAGAAGAACTAAAGGGTTCTGTATGTGATTCGAATGCTTAGATTATTGGAAAAAGAATTGTTAAGTGGGTTGAGCAGGTTCCGAAATGAAGAGTATGGTTTTTTTACATTCGATTTGAACTACAAGAGAAGAAATTACTCGAATTTGAAGAGAAGGTGTTTTGGGGTAAAAAACTGATTCTGCTGTTTTTGGTAAATTTGGGTGTGTTGATTGATAGACGCATTTATGTGTCTATTTTCATCTCTATTGTATATATTGTTAGTACCCATTTTTGTACTAATTTTGGTATTTTATCCCTTTGTAGGTGTTTTTGGAGAAATAGGCTTTTGCGGCAAAATTGGCTCGAAAAGTTGCTAAAGGCTCCTGGGAGGACACTTGCTATTCGGACTCTCATTTTGGATAAGGGGTAACCCATTTCCAAGCAGCTGCTAAGCACAGACCGGCACTGGATAGGGGGAGGTCACATTTCTTCTCAAATTTTCAAAACAAAAAATGGCGGGAAAACAGTTTACAGAAAACAGAATTTTCTGTTTGATTTTTGGACGATTTTTAAGGAGATTCAAGGGCTGATTTTCGTTGGATTAACCCTGTTAAGGATAAACAAGTATGGTATGATCTGTAGAATCGATTAAACAGGGATAGAAATCCATGTTGGAGCAAAACAGGGAGAATTCATATTTTGAGTTGTTTTCGGTTTACAAAAGAAGTTTGTGAAGATTTTACGGCAAGATTGGAGTGTATGGAGTCCTTATTCAGTCTTGAGAGAGTTTAAGAGAGTTTGGAAACCAAGTTGACGCGTAAAGAGGGAAGAAAAATCCCGTAACTTGAGGAGAAAAAAAACCCCGAGAATATTCATGGATTAACTCGAGAAATTTTGTGTTTAGTGGTTATATATAGGTTGATTCGAGTCATATTTAGATATACGAACAATTTGGGAGAGTTTGGAGAAGTTTAGAGCCTTAGAGAAGCGTAAAAAAATCAACTGGAGTCGATACAGAAACTTTTCTGCTGCTGCAAAGAAGAAGAACACGAAGAACATTAGACCCTCAGAGACAGTTGCAGAAGCAGACTTATTTTCAGTGACAACGAGTTACGGTCGCATCTTCCTGCAGTCACCGAAGCCTTTCAGCAACAATTCCGACTCCTGATTTAGACCTTCAGCAACTGCAGAATCCGCTGTTTTAACACTTTTCTCCCTTTTAATCAACTTTTGAGCCATAAACATGTATTTTGAGATTATGATTAATATGAGGAGCTAAACCCCATTGCTGAGGCGATAGAGGAAGCTATTTTTCCAACAAAAAGTGGTATATTCTATTTTATTTATTTTATTTCAATTATTTTTATGATTATTTTCCTTGATTTATAATTGTTTGAATGATTTTTGTTAAGCAATTGTTATTTGTTTTGATAGAGCATGCTTAGCCATAGGTTCTTGATGCTTTATACTTTGGATTTACACTTGTTATTTTGAAAATCTATATGTTGCAATAGCTTAGAATCAAATTAAACGCAAAAATTGAATAAATATAAATACTAGATAAAATCTCTTTGAACTTGGAAAAATAGTGGAATCTTAGCCTCAGTGTTCTTTTAATATTGATATCAACTTTGTCAGTGTTTGCTATAATTTTTAGTGATTTTTCTATTTAGTTTTGAATTTAAGTCTAAAGTTATCCTTCACAAGTTCGAGCAACGAACCTTTTTACAACTACAACTACAAAACACATCATTGATGAGAAACGAATTCAAACCCTAAACAAATGCACTGCACGGGAGTACTTTTAGATTCGAGAGATCAATCTGTAAGACTCTGGCCTAAACCAAGAAATGGTCGTTCCAGATTCAATTCGGTCACAAAGTGAAGGAGAAGGGTTGATCTTAGGGAGGGAAGCGAAGAAGGTGTTTGAGATCAGAATGTTGAATTATGATGGTGTGGTTGTTTTATGACTTGTATCAGAATGTGGAACTGGCTCGCAGAATGTAAGCTATCAGTTCTCGGTGTTTTCTGGATACTTGTGTCGATAACACTTGTGTCCTGTTGAAATAGGTTGAAAACCTATTTATACAAGTCATTGAGCGCACCCTGATCTCGTAGGAAGTGGAGGCAGTTAAGTAGTGGAGAAGTGGGGTTGTTCGAAAGGTGGTGATCATCACGTTTCCACTATGAGGGAAGACCGATCACCCTTTCACCCACTACTTTCTTATTGTTGTTAACCGTCCGCCTTTTCCTGACACTTTCTCGTAATGGGCGCGTTGCACGCCGCACGCTGTAAACCTCCATACCAATACCCAGTAAGCATCCCCCAGTTTGTGACATGTTTGATGTTTCGAGTATTTTGTAGAAATATATACAACAGACTGCTGAATGAGTCAGGTCATGAGACTCGCTGCTTAAAGTAGCATATAGTGCTTTTAGGTCAAATAATAAAATTATTTGTGGAATCAATATTTATAAAGCATCGTTTATAATTGATGCACATGAAGCATCGCTTTTAAACAAGTTGCTAAAAATAACCGATGTGCAGGAAGCATCGTTGTTTTAGAGCTCGTCCAAATTAGTCGTGAGTTGAATGTCTTAAAGGGAGCGTGACCACCCTCTTTCAGGGAGTTGGTAGGAGCTACGCCCGCATCCCAGGGAGTGTCCGATCAGTCCCTATAGGAGAGTGGCGACTAATAGCCATTCTAAAATCCTATAGGTCGATCCAAGTTGGATCTGGACCGCTTAAATCTGCTAGCCAAGTTGAGTGGCTGAGACGATTTTTGGCTGTTAATGACTGTTGTTGAATCATACAAGTAGCGTGAATGGCCACCTTTGAGTGATCGTTTGGGGATCTTATGAACGAGTCATGACTTGACCGATCGTTTCCTATGGAGGAGGGGTGGCCGGTGATCATGGCGTCACCCTGTTGGCGATCTAGAATCTGATCTAAACCGTCCGACGAAGCTAGCGAAGTTGGACGAACGAAATGATTTGCGACAGTTGTATGCTGCCGTTGATTGTATCAGATCTAAACCGTGCGGCCACCCTACTATTCGTCCAAACGATTTGTGGCGTTTGCCACTGATTTGGACAGGCCGATTAGGTATATGCACAGATGGGTTGCTGGTGAGTGTGCAAGCATCTCGTTGGCCTCCTGAAATTAGATCTAGGCCGTTCGACTAGGCTGGCTAAGATAGACGGCCGTGATCGATTTGCGACAGTTTGCGTAACGCCGCTTTTTCAATTTAGGGTTTTATAAGCGCGCAGTCGCCCTACTTTGGGCGAGCGGTTCGACGTGCTTTTGGATCACCTCATGTAGTTCGATCATCTGGGGATGGAGATGAGCCGCCGACGATCATGTTGGCGCCTCTTTGATCGTCTGAAACATGATCTAAGCCGTCCAACTTGGCTGGCTAAGTTGGACGGATGTGATGTTTTTGAGACCGTTATGGTCGGTCTAGCTCGTTTGAGCTTTTTCTTTCGCAGCGCGATCACCCTAGTTTTGGTTAGCGATTAGGGGTGATATGGGTGAACTAAAGGGATCCGATCGGCTAGGACGCTAGTGGGCCCGCCGGTGGTCATCATGGCGATTACCTAGTTCCGCTGGTAAGAGGCTAGGCTTGTCGAATTGTCTGGCCAAATAGTGTGGCCGGGATTGCTCTTTAAGACTTACATGGACAGTCTAGGTTTTCCTTGAGGAATTTAAGCGTGTCAATCGTGCTAACTTTCAATTCAAAAGCGCATTGACATGAAAATCTTTTTATCAGAGAGTGATGTAGCCAGTGTGAGTGTTTTCATGCAGATCTCAATACTGACACTTCGGGACATTCGTGCTACTCCGTTGCGAGTGAATATTAATCGTCATGTCATGCCAATATTGAGAGTTCAGCTGGGGAACATAGCATAGGAAAATACTAGGCAGGCCATGCATTAGTGAATAATGCTGGTGCAAGATAAAATTTATAGAATATTTGGGATTGTTGCTACATGCACCATTCTGAGTAAATTTTATATACACAGATATATTGAATTGCTCAATACATATATGAGTGAAGAGGCTTAGGCACTCATCACTTTTAAATGGCTCCATTTCATTAGTGAATAATGCAACTAGGAGCTTAAATACTCATTAGGCTCTATACTAGTGAACAATTCATCTAGGAGCTTGAGTTTCAATACAATATGAAGAGCGGCATAGGCACTCATCAGATTTTGATATATTCTTCAAATTCCTTGCGGAATATAGACATATCAAGGTCTACTACTTCTGATGTCGGGTCAGGTAGATAGACTTTTACAGTTTTCTCCCTAAACTAAAAACCACCATCAACAGAAAGGTTGCTGCTGTTGTTCATGAAGAATGACTGAGAAGAAGGGTATTAGGCCGATTATGTTGCTAATGGAGTTGTGGGTTGGCTCAGCAGTTTGAATGGAGAAGGAATTACAGGGATTCGAATGTGTTGTTTCTGATACTGTGCTGGATATGAGCAGATGGGATTGGGCAGTTATGGAATGATGGAGCTGGTAGTGGCTCTGATAATGAAGACTGCAGATGGGGAAGAAGACAGAACCAATGAATTTGAGATTTAGATGAATATGTTGTTGGCTTGAGGAGATGATGCTATTGGTTTGATGTTGCTGTTATAGATGGGTTTTGAGTTGGTGAAGATTTGCTGGAGTTTCAAAACTAAAACTCAGTTGAGAAGAGAGCAAGATAGACTCCAACAGAAGCAGGGAAAGTGGTTAGGGTTGTGATGAATTTTAGCCATGGATGGATGGCAGTGAAAATGTGCTCTTGTTGTCGACAGATTATGTGCTGTTTTAGGAGTTGAAATGAAGACTAGGTACTGATGGTGTTTCGGGTTAACATTGACTCGAGTAAAGAATGGAAGAGTGTTGTGTTCCTGCTGCTGCCATTAGTTCTTGTGTATCAATGGGGATTTGGTGCAGTCCTGGCAGCGAAGAAGTGGTGAAGACACCAACAGTTCTTTCTTGGTGTTGTGCTGCAATAGCCATGTATGAGGCGTGTTGCTGCCAGGGATTTCAGTGAGTATTTGGGTGCAATATGGAAGGTATGAGACGAGTTTTCGAAAACAAGAAATGAACAGCAAGGGCTATAGGAAGGAGGGGCAACATTCTGTTGAGATGTTGGGCTCGATTTGTGATGTTTTTTGATGCTCAAACTGGTGTTGGCTGGAGTTTTTCGTGGCAAGTGGTGCTAAGATGCTGGGGTGCTGGTTTAGCTGTTAGGTCTTCTCCCTAATCCAAAGCTAGAAACTTCAGTGCTATCTATCAGGTGAAGTATCTCGGACATATTAATCATATTTTTACATTTTTCTGAATCATGTTGTCCACTTTAATATATTACTCACTTAAGGAATCTTTTTTCAGTCTCAACACAAGTTCTGTTGTTTTTACGATTTCATCTGGAGTCGGTGCAACTATAAGGTCAGCTAATAGCCTTTGATATGTGTACAACAACTATGTTAAATCATATTGGATAATGAACTCTAACTAGATTTTTCGAACTTCTCAGCACAAGAGTTTCTAATGAATTATGAGCAAGTAACCCGCAAGCGGCACGTATAGCAGTTCAGGTTGTGTTATGCATAATTATCACGCAAGGAACATTGATAGGCTCAATAATGATTTTGATACGTCGTCTTTGGGGATATGCTTATAGCAGTGACAAAGAGGTGGTAAACTATGTTGCTATCATGTTGCCAATTAATGCAGTCTCTAGCCTTCTCGAAGCAATTCAGTGCGTTCTCTCAGGTTTGTTTGCAGTTCTATGTTACATTGCTTCACTTATTAACAAATCAAGAAGTTGCCTACTGCATTAAAGAAAATTCATCAGAGTATATAGCCTAGTAAACTTTATAAAATGTTTTTCTTAACTAGTTGTACATTTTACTCCCTCAGAAGACCGATCAAGGTTGCCACTGAACTATGCAGGGATGAATTGCAGGGACACATGTTTGCAAGTAAGTTATAATGCCACATCTAGTACAGTTCAAATATTGGGTAATAAAGAATTGAACATAGAGTTTATTACTGATTACCAACCTTTAAATTTCGGGCCATTTAGTTACGTTGTGATGCTTTACATGGTGAGAATCGGGTTAATTCCGGAGGATGTAAACCAATTTTACAATTGTTATTTTCTATTATCCTAGTTCCCTGATCGGTATACTGTTTTTTGATTAACTATACTAAAGATGAAGAGGTTCTTATTATTATGAATATTATCCTTATATGGATGGAGGCACTGTTATGACAAGTTGGTCTCCTTTGTCTTGTATTGATATTGAATTACTACCTCAAACAGTATTTCCCAAGTGAAAAGGTGTTACCAACTGCAGTTTTATTTGTTTATTCCCCTGATTTTGGTTTTGTAATTGTACTTGAGGTGTTCAAATTACACAGTAAATGATACTTATAATGCCAGGTGACCAAATTTCTCAGCTAGTACTTGGTTATTTTGATTGTGGGTTTTGCTTACTCCATGATAAATTTGGTTAATAAATCATAATCTGAGCTTTGTGCTTGCTGTTAGGATGTGAATATACTTATCGATTTCTTTTTAATGCTTCTCTTTTTGTGATTTTTTTTTCCAGACCTGACCACCTGATGCATCTACAAGGGAAGATTGCTGGTGCGAATGGATACTCGTGCCGGACACATCATCACAGCGAAGAACATGCTTGTAAAAGAAGTGACCTCCAATTAGGGGAGGGAAGTCATTTTGTTTGAAGAACTTGGCGTAAGTTGTATAAATTCACCGACAGGTTAACTTTTTTCTTTTTTTATAGATAAGAAATGAGCCGATGTATTGTAGTTTCACAAGTAAGAATGGTTATAATAATTTGCAAGTCTTGAGATCTAAGACTGGTTGCACATGATTGATGGTTTACATTTGAATGGATGCTGGTATATTTTGAATGCTGTGACCAATTTCATATTTTTTTCACAAATAAAAAATAACCACAACTGCTATGAAAAATTGTCAAAGAAGTGACTTACAACTCAAACAAAAGTTGTCAAAGGAAATGCCATACAACTCTAATAATAGTTGTCAAAGAATTTACATACAACTCTAACCATAGTTGTCAACGAATTTTTTACAACCCCAACAAGTGTAGTGTAGGAGTTATTTTCACAACCCAGGTAAGAGTTGTGTTAGGCATTAAGAGGAAATTTCGAGAGACATTCACAACTGAAGCAAGCATTGTACAAAACTTATTCATAATACTTATAAGTGTTGTCCAAGATAGTTCGACAGCTCATACAAGTGTCGTACAAATCTTATTCATAATACTTATAAGTGTTGTTACATATGTTTCCATGATACACAAGCTATGTTGTTCAAGATAGTCCTACAACTCCAACAAGAGTTGTGTTAGGCTTTCAAAGTAATTCTGAAAGATATTCACAACCTTGGCAAAATATTGTCGAAACAGGAATCGCATCACCCTTTATAACTCTTAGCCAAACATTGTAGAAAATCTTGGACTTTCTACAACCCCCCCATTCCACAATGGAGTTGTCGTAGGGGTACTACAACTCTAATATGTAGTCGTCAATGATGATTTTTCCCGTAGTGAACTTTTGATTCCACTGGTTATTCTATTAAGGACCTCAAGTTGGGGAAGACTATATTTCAAGGTCCAACTGAGAATGGTCTATAGCCTTTATATTGCAATACTTCTAATCATTCCCAATATCCTTCTTCAACAACTACTGCAGCTTTCTCAACAACAACACCTGAGCTGCACTCTGGCATAAAAGACTTGCTCATACTTCATTTGATTATATGTCCAAAGTCTATAAATATTTAGGTTTAAATAATGCAGTTACAAAACCTCTATTCTGTAATGATTGTCAATTAGCTAGAAGTACCAAACTTTCTTTTTCAGTGTCTTTCTCTGTAACCACATATCCTTCACAACTTTTACATATAGATGTATGGGGACCTGCTCCTGTCAATTCTACTCTTGGATATAAATATTATGTCAACATAGTTGATGATGTCTCAAGATTTTGTTGGGTTTATCCTCTAAAGAATAAAAGTGACATCAAAGTTATTTTTCAGTACTTTAAGTCTTTTTCTGAAAAAATATTATCATCACATATCTCAGTTATAAGAACAAATGGTTGAGGAGAGTTTGTAAACAATGAATTGGGTCATTTGCTTCAGATAACTGGTATTAGTCATGAGCTTACTTGTCCACATACCCCTGAACAGAATGGGGTTGCTAAATCAAAACACAAACACCTACTGGAAATAACTAGAACATTTTTAATTCAGTCAGTATTGCTTGATCACTATTGGGTAGATGCTTTACAAACAACAAACTGTGTCATCAATAGATTGCCAACAAAACTACTTCAGTCAGCATCTCCATATCAAGTTTTATTTCAGAAACAACCAGATTACAAGTTCTTGAAATGTTTTGGATGTTTGTGTTTTCCCTGGCTTAGACCATATTCCAAAAAATAAATTACAACCTAGAAGTATATCCTGTATATTTTTAGGTCACAGAGCAAATCACAAAGGATACAATGCTTATACTATGAAACTGGTAGAGTTTATATTTCCAGGCATGTGGTATTCAATGAACATTGCTTTCCTTTAGCACAATATTCTCCACATAAATAATGTTTACAAGCTTTACCATACACTCTTGTCACTGTTTCTGATAATGCATCTGTTGTTGTTCCTGGTTCTTCTACTACTTCTGTACATGGTACTGTTATTAGTGATTCAGTTCAACCTACTTCAGTTACTTCTGATGCTGCAGTTCCTTCTAATACTTCTGATACTTTTATAATTACATCATGTCCAACAACTACTGCAACCAACTCAGATTCTCTACAACCTATATATTCTATGACTACAAGGGGCAAACATGGTATTTTTAAACCTAAAATATTCTTTTCCACTAAGCATGATTTACCTGCATCTTTGCTTTCATAGGTTTCACCACCAATACAGACTTATTTTACACATGCTAATAAACATTGTTAGAGCACTGCTCGGTCGAACTCGCAAGCGTTGCTATCTCAAGCTTGTTTGTCAATGTTAGTGATCAAAACTATAAGTCTTGATTTCTAGTCTACTTAAAGTTAGGTCTAAGACTAGGATAGATTGTGTAGTTGAGCATTAGACTTCACGGCGGTCATTAATTGAAGACGAAGAACTACTAAGGGGAGCTTGTGGAGCTTCATCAACAAAAGGTATGTAGAGACTAAAACTCATCTATCACTTGGAAAGTCTATTTCTACTCTATCTCCAATATTGAGACAAAATTCGTATTACTATAGTTTTCGATTATGCACATTTGAGATTTCGAGTTGAGTTTAACTCGCTTACATATTTCTCGAAATATGTGTTGGTAAGATTTCGCTTCAACCAAGTTCATCTTATATTTTTGACGAAAGTCAAAAGATGATCATGTGAAAATCGCCGAGTAACATCTTACATGGTTTGTGTAATACAATCATTTTATGTAGACTTGGAATGTTTTGTTATGATTATTTCAACAACTTGAAATTGTTTTGATGCTAATAGTGTGTTAAAACGGCTATTGTCATCCTCTAAAAAAGTTTCAATGATTGAAATAAGAGTTTAGAACACTTAACCAACATTGGATTATAAACATGTTGTGCACTCTTGCATACGTGTGATCCATGTCCGGGAACCATAATATGCATACCCGTATGCGTACCTGTTGGTTTGAAAAGTACGGGAACCTAAGTGCGCGTACCCGTACGCATACTGGCGTAGGTTTGTGACTGGAAAATTATGCTGGGTTTGGAGGTATGCTTACCCGTTCGCATACTGGCGAAAACCAAACTTGGTCCGGCTATTTCAAGTATGTGTACCCGTTTGCATACTTGAATGGTTAAAGTTCTAAAATCGGTTGTGACATGAACAAATACATTTATATAATAAGGAATGCATTCTTTGCAAACCATGGCTATAATGTTCATGAATTGATTCGAGTGAATCAAACAGATTTTGCTTCAATTGTGTTCTTGTATACTTCTATGAGAATATAGCAATTGAACAACTCTTTAAATAGTTTCATTTGAGTCATTTGAACTAGTTATGGTTAAGATGAATAAGGTTGATATGAGAGTGTTCATATAGCTAACCTCAGTTAACTAATGCTGAGCCAACATGGTGTACACGTTTAGGTACGGTTACATAAACCTAAATAAGGGTACATTTCATTTGTGTATAACAAGTTAAGTTTGATCTAACGGTTGAAAGATATTAGCTTGGGTTTAATCAGGTTTTCATCTAACGATGAATATTGAATGCTTTGTTACCAAGGTAACTTAGATTGTAAACCCTGATTTGAAAACTATATAAAGGAGAACTCTAGCAACTGGGAAACCTAATCCCCACACCTCCTATGTGATACTAGTTGCGACTAGAGTCGATTCTCCTTTAACCTTAGGTTTTTCACGAAACCCAGTAGGTTAACGACTTGAAGACTTCATTGGGATTGTGAAGCCAGACCCAACTATTTTATCTGTAGTTGTGTGTTCTGATCTTTCCCTGTTCTATCGTATTGAGTACTATCTGCAAGATAAAAAGCAGTCACAAACATCTTCGTCTCATCGTTTGTGATTCCACAATATCTTGTTTCGCTACCATACAATTAAGATTATTGTAAGGTGATTGATAATACTAGGTTGTTCTTCGGGAATATAATTCCGGTTTATCAATTGGTTCCTGTGCACCTTGATTTATCAAAAGACGGAACAAAAACTCGTAGGTATTTCTGTGGGAGACAGATTTATCTATTCCTATAGACTTTTCTATGTGAGACAGATTTGTTTATCGAGTCTTCGACTTTGGGTCGTAGCAACTCTTAGTTGTGGGTGAGATCAACTAAGGGAATCAAGTGCGTAGTATCCTGCTGGGATCAGAGGCGTAAGGAGCACGACTATACCTTGAATCAGTGTAAGATTGATTAGGGTTCAACTACATTCCAGACCGAAGTTCATTGGTAGTGGGCTAGTGTCTGTAGCGTCTTAATAAAGTGTGGTGTTCAAAACTGGACTAGGTCCCAGGGTTTTTCTGCATTTGCGGTTTCCTCGTTAACAAAACTTCTTGTATCTGTGTTATTTCTTTTCCGCATTATATTTTTTTATATAATTAAAATATCACAGGTTGTGCGTTGAATCGATCAATTAGTAAATCCAACTTTTGGTTGTTGATTGAAATTGATTGATACTTGAACATTGGTCTTTGGTACCGTTCAAGTTATTCTTCTTATATTCAATCGGGCTCGCAAATTCCTATTTGCTGATTGCAGATTGAATTAAGAGATAGAGATATAAAACTCTTTGATATACTTTTCTCTAGATTAAGTCTGACTATCTAGTTGAGTCTCTTGAAAGTATATTGGAGTTTGTCTATTCAGATTGCCGAACGAAATATTTGGTGTGGTTTTTAGACCCCTGCTTTTTCAATTGGTATCAGAGCAGGAAAACACATTTAAGACCTTATAAGTCTGTGTTTGTAGCGATCTGAATATGGACAGAAGTGTTATCTCTGATAAACGCATCACCATAAACAAAAGTTATGTTTCTATGAAATCTATTAAAGAGAAAGATTTGTCAATCTCGAATATAGATAAACCTAGTGTTCCAACGAAACAGACTTCCATTGACAAGTGTTAACCGGTTTACCTTACTGACAAGTCTGACTCTGAAGTTGAAAGGGAAGCATCCAAAGAGAGTGCACTGATTCTAAAACTTGTTAGAATCCATGCTGATAATGTAAACCGGTTGAAACACAAAGTCAATACCCTTGTTGGTATGGTAAATGAGCGTGACTCTCTTCTAAAGGTCCTTCGAGAGGAAAAAACCTCAGTCTGTTCTTCACGAACTCTTATTGAGGAAAAACTCAAAAAGGATGCTTTGGAAATTGAACTTCTTTTGAGTAAACTCTCTATTCAAGAATGTTCCAAAGAGTCCACTATACCAATCGATTCTGATTTAACTGTAAAAAATTCAGTTCCATAAGAAAAATCAAAATCCCTTCCTGTTGAAAAGGGTGTGCCAGTGTCTTCCTATAATCAAGGAATGTCCACATCATATAGAAGGAAGACATCTCCCAACGATGGTGTTAAGACTGTTCTGTCTAATCACTTAGGTGGTCAGAAAGTGTGTCTCTTTTGTGAATCAAAAGGACATGGTGAACAAAAGAGGAAATCGAGGTTGAATGACAATTCTATTGTTCGTCTTCAACACACCTTAGATTTAATTCTCAAAGGTGTAACTGATATTCGTATGTATAGACCAATTGGTTTTAGTACTCACCCTGTGTACCCTACCAGGAAAGTCAGTTCGATGTGTTCCTCAAATGTTCAAATAGGAAACAGTCTTCCTAAACCAATTCGTTCAAGAAGAACTCATGGGTCCTCTTCAATCAAAAAGGGAGATAATATTGTTCATGATATGAAAAAGGTACCAGAAGAAGGAAGCAAAAATGGAGAGATGGAAGACAACCTAAAAATGATAATTGAAGGTTATAAAAAGATTATTAACAGGATGTTAATTCCCTCTAGTCAAAATTCTTCAGGTAAGAATACATACTATGCGTCGTACCTTGATGATAGTAAATTTTATGATAACTTTTCGCATCATAACGGTTTTCTCCAAAGATCAGGAGAAAGAGGTTTAACCGAAAACAACTTTCATTTGATGATCTCAAGGCTCATACTTGTGCTAATTGATCACAAGGTTTAAATCTCACTCATAAAAATCCTGGTTAGGTGAGATATAATATGGTATACTTGATGGCAAAGTGTTTCCTGATTCTCTGGCTATTTTATTATCGTTCCTAGCCGGATTATCTTTTACAAGCATGGTTGCATAAGTATTTGTATTTTTTTTTTGACAAAACTTTTGTTTTTTAATTTCTTTTTGAAAGTTTGGTATGTCAAATTGCTACTCTTATGCTCTAAATTTTTTCTCTTATGAGAAAGTAAAATTTATTGAGTTAAATTTTTGTGAAATTATTCACGTAGCAAAACACTGCTGTTTTAACAGTTTTCTTGCGTTATGATTTTCGCAATTGAGTTTTTCCGGCTATAAGTGAAGGTTGTGTTCGTACGGGTAACTATATTACATGTCACAGACCAACTTTGGTAACCCTAAAATTTTGTTTCCCTCAGAAACTAT
Organism: Papaver atlanticum; assembly: GCA_023531105.1. Lineage (NCBI taxonomy): Eukaryota > Viridiplantae > Streptophyta > Magnoliopsida > Ranunculales > Papaveraceae > Papaver > Papaver atlanticum. The sequence continues at coordinate 2,814,810 of JAJJMB010015535.1, read as the reverse complement.
TTAAAAACACCAAAACTCTCTTATGAGTACGCATACTCCAGGTTTTTGTTTTTGTTAAGAATGGGTTCTCCTCCTTGTTATTGGGATCTGCCGGAAGACTTTATTGATGAAGCTGTTTATTTTGAGTTCGTCGTAAAGACGAAAAGAACTGTTAGAGCATAGCTCGGTTGAACCCACCAAGCGTTGGTATGTCAAGTTTGGTTGTCATATTTTAGTGAATCAAAACTCATTTAAAGAGTCGCTTGATTATTTACTAGAGTCAACTTCGTATAGGTTAGCTAGAAAGTTACTAGGATATGAGACTTACAAGTATTACGTGAATACTTAAAGAATGTGAAGAAGTAAAGAGATACAACGACGACATCATCCTTCTACTTGAGGTTAGTAATATTTGACTTGAACTGTTTCATTCCTAACGTATCTTTCAAGTCGTGCATATTGAAAACATAACTGCGAAGCTGTGAATGATTATACTCTAGTTAGACATAGTATTAAGGAATTATAATACGAAGTATAACGTCTATCTTTTGAACTTCGTATATAAGACATCGACATAATCGTATGAATGCTATTGTGATTATGTATGGGTATGGGTGAAGATTTCTTCCTAGGAAACAATGTTTTTACATTCGTTTAAAGGAAGTACAATTCATAAACTTGTGTTATGAATCGAAAGGTAAATCGCTAGGCTTATTGATATTGTTATTCGTTGCAAATCTTTGGATTACCAATATGTGTGTTTAGTATAACCGCTCATAACTCGTTTATGTATCTTGGTAAAACTATTCACAAGGCCTTACTTTTGTATTGGTATGGCTTTTATTAGTGAAACCGATCTTAAGTAATCACCTGAGATGGTATGATCGATTTACTGTAATTGGTATGACCAACTCTATACATTGGGGAACCGATCCTAGTAAGAGGTGCAACCAATCACAAGTAGGGGAATCGATCCTTGTAAGAGGTGCAACAAAATCTTAGAGATTGGTAACCGATCCCATGAATTGTGCAGCCGAATACAAGTTAGATACCATATATATGTGGTAACCGAACCTAATACCTAGTCAACCAATTTTTGGAAAGCTAGTGTAACCGATCCTAGTACCCACATGGAGGTAGAACCGAAACTTATTTTGGTAGAACCGTTTAAACCCATGATTGGTGATTTGATGGGATAATCAATTACATAGTTCTTGGAAGTCAGATGAACCAATTCTAAACTTGTTTGGAAGTGTGGCAAATCGGTTCCAAGACTGTAAATATGAAAAAGGATTTACAAAGTAAAGATGTCGACATACTTTGAACATATGCAGTAACTCTTATCTTTTATTGTTCAAAGATATTCCTTAATAGCTAAAGGAGAATCCCGGATCGAAATAAATTGAGAATCTTTTAATTAAGGTTTTTAGTTTTATATGCTTTTAATTTCCAGCAATTAAAATGCATATCTTTAGAAAATAAAATTAGTAATGTGCATTTACTAGTTGGAGATTTTCATTTCAAGCAAACTAATCCTCAGAGCAAGCAAAAATAGCTAGTTGTGTTGTTACTGGTGGAGCCGTCTATTCGGAGAGGAAAGTACCCTAATTAGGCGAAATCTCTTACGACCGCTCGTTTTAAAGACTTCTATGGGATTGGAAAGCTCTACGAGTACCGTTGGTGGGAAACTAAATAATTGCAGTTTATTATTAGTTTTCGATTTATTTGATTGACTAACGGTTGTTGAACTTTGATTGCACCTAGTTTGTTTATGCTTGAGAATCTTCTCTTCTGATATAAGATTCACTCAAACTAGATCGAAGTTTCGACGGGGATCTTTAGAACTTTTTGTAGATCTAAAGACGTCTTGTGATAATCCATTGTTAACAGACTCCGTTCTGTGTGTGATTGATCACAAGAGATTCAAGTTGATTTTGTGCAGGTGTTTATTGAAGATCTAAGAAGATTTGAAGACGAAGAAGATTTCTGATTTGGATTCATAATCTTTGGTGTGCACAAAACTTGATCGGCTAGGGATCCAACTATAATCGGTTTATCTTTGTGATAATCTAGATTGATTAGTTGAGTAGATCGGCATCAATACGTTTCTTTGTGATTCGAAGTATTGATTGCAAAATCTTTATAATTACTTTGGTAGTTGTTATTAAATAGATCTAAGAACCTGACAAAGGAGTGTATTGGGATAAACGGAAAAGCCTTTTGTCAAACTCATATCACTTGATTGAAAAGAGTTGTTACCGAACAAATTTGTTGTTCCTTTACTGTTTGAAATATGAACCAAAGGAATTGTTCCAAGTGCGTGACTTATTGCAAGTTGGAGGCATAGGGATACAGACAGAACTAGGTGAACTATAGGTTTAGTTGCTTGGTCTCAACTATACGAAGTTGGTTTAGATTTTATAGAGCGGCTTAATCCTGAGAGTATTCATTTCTTGACAAGGTCCCGGGGTTTTTCTGCATTTGCGGTTTCCTCGTTAACAAAATCTTGCTGTGTCTTTTACTTATCTATTTCCGCAATTATAATTGTTTTATTATAATTAGAAGTAAAATACACAAACGTTAATTCCTATTTACTTGATAGAAATCCTATTGTGTTTGGTTAAGTCCGAACCTATTATCAAGTAAACATACTTCGTTGTTATATTGTCTCGATCTAGCATCCGTAGTCAATCACACAAGTTATCTTGTTGCCGTATTGTCTCGATCTCGTATCCATAGACGATCACATGAAGTGTGAACCAATTAGTTATATTGTCTCGACTAAGTCCATAGACAATCAATTTCGGAGAAAGGACTTATAGGTGGAAAAGTTTTAGATTGAGGTATATTTGGGTACCCTTGTCTTTTCAAGAACCATTGTTGAAGCTGATGAACCCAGTCCTGATGCATTATGCTATTATACATATTCCCATAAAGATAGAGAAAAGGATGAGATGGTCTCTGCTGAAGTGGTTCATGGTTTTCTCAATGATCTCGGAAAATAAAAACTGAAGCTTGGGAACTCTATGAAGGACCTTGATGTGTTCCGAACTGAGTTGAAAAAGGTTAATTCTGACCTTGTTCTCATGAAGTCACATGTTAAGGATCTTCTCAAAGAGGATATCTTCTCCAAAGAGGATGTCGATGTTGTTGGTCACAAGCTTGAAGGTCTTGAAACCCGTGAAGATACTGAACACGAATTCTGTTTTAGTTTTGGTTGTTTTGTTTTTGATTATTATCTAGAAAACTTCTTATGAGAATTTATTCTCGTGTTTTTAAGAAGGATAACTAGGGTTTGGAATAGCCATTATTGTGAGTACACATAGTTATTTCCAACGTTTTCATCTTGCAATGTTTTTAGATTTATTTATTTAAATTCTAAAGTTTATTTGGAAGATGATTTTATCAGTTTTAATCTTTATGGTTGATAAAAGTTAACTCTATTATATGTCGGTATGAAAGTATTGATAAAAGATAGAATGAACTTTTGATTACAAAAGTTAAACCTTTTATGTCATTATGCAAATATTGATGGAAGAAAGGATGAACTTTTGTTTTCAAAGATTAAGTCTATTATATGTCATTGTGCAAATGGTGATGAAAAATAGAATGAATATTTGATTATTCCGCAGTATTAGTCTTTCCCTGATCCACATCTTTGTGTATGTACAGTGTTGCTCCGTAAGTTCTCTTATGTTGAGCATGGCTAATTGAATTGATCATTTTCCTTGTGGTTAATTCAATTGAGATTTTTGGATACAAATACATGTTTCATGTGATTTGTTAATGTCCAAAGAAATCCTTCTTTTCTTGTAAAAGTAAGGCCACTCTTGTTGTTCTCTCGGGAATGACATTATATGGGAGAGAGTTCTTTTTTGAACTTGTGCTTAATTGCCAAATCTTTGTGGGGAGTGCGGCTGTGGAATATTATAGGGGTTATCTTGTATCTTTATAAACTCCTTGATGAATGCATTTAGTTTCGGCTATTTGATTGCATCTAAACAAGTTGGTATGTTGTTCTCGTTTGGTCATGAAGTATCTCTATGAAAATTTCATGAGGATCCCACCAGTTTTCGTACCTTTGCCAATTTTTATTGACAAAAAGGGGGAGAATTAATGTGTAGTTCACACTACAAATACATATGGTTTACGGATCATTATGTAAGGGGGATTGATTTTCATATCGAGATGAAGTATTGACTAAGGGGGAGTGATACATATCACCATAGTATTGTTGTCAAAGTTGTGATACAATTGGACTTTGATGTTGTATAATGATAGTATGACATTGTATAACAATGATTGAGAGCAATTGTTTTCTTATTGTTATAGCTACGGATATTCAACAACGATGATGCTGAGTTGAACACATTTGGAATCATTGGAGTACTTAGAAGTGACGAAGATTTCGAGTAATGTTGAAAAACCAAGGAGATCAAGCATTTGGATGAGAATCTACAATGTTTATTTTTTGTAATCCATATGTATTGATAGTTTTGTCACTAAAATTGACAAAGGGGGAGATTGTTAGAGCACTGCTCGGTCGAAATCGCAAGCGTTGCTATCTCAAGCTTGTTTGTCAATGTTAGTGATAAAAACTATAAGTTTTCATTTCTTGTTTACTTAAAGTAATGTCTCGGACTAGGATAGATTGTGTAGTTGAGCATTAGACTTCACGGTGGTCATTAATTGAAGACGAAGAACTACTAAGGAGATCTTGTGGAACTTCATCAACAAAAGGTATGTGTAGACTAAAACTTATCTATCACTTGGAAAGTCTATTTCTACTCTATCTCCTATATTGAGACAAAATTCGTATTACTATAGTTTTCGATTATGCACATTTGAGATTTCGAGTTGAGTTTAACTCGCTTACATATTTCTCGAAATATGTGTTGGTAAGCTTTAACTTCAACCAAGTTCATCTTATATTCTTGACGAAAGTCAAAAGATGATCATGTGAAAATCGCCGAGTAACAACTTACATGGTTTGTGTGATACAATCATTTGATGTAGACTTCAAATGTTTCATTATGATTATTTCAATAAATTGAAAATTGCTTTGATACTAATAGTGTGTGAAAACGGCTATTTACATCCTCTAAGAAAGTTTCAATGATTGAAATAGGAGTTTAAAACACTTAACCAACATTGGATTATAAAAATGTTGTGCACTCTTGCATATGTGTGATCCATGTCAGGGAACCATAGTATGCATACCCGTATGCGTACCTGTTGGTTTGAGAAGTCCGAGAACCTAAGTGCGCGTACCCGTACGCATACTGGCGTAGGTTTGTGACCGGAAAATTCTGCTGGGTTTGGAGGTATGCATACCCGTTCTCATACTGGATAAAACCAAACTTGGCCAGTACCTCCTGATCACTATGCCTACATAATTCAGATTCTTCGTCAGTACTATCCTCCTCCTCATCATCATAATATAATTTCTGACATTCAAGAATTCTTAATCTTTGTTCCAAACTAAGCGGTCTGTGTTTATAATACTTATCGTAGATCATTAGAGGTGATTCCTCGCTTACCGTTGGAACATCCCAATGTCGTTTCCCATGCATATATTCACCAAGAGTTATTTTAGATGACGTCTCCTGATAATGAGAATTTCTACGCTTATAGTCTCGTAACGTCATCTCAGGTGGCGTCTCCTGAAAAGGATTCATCACCCCGAAAATACAAACTATAGAGGAATTCTACACAATCACAAACAAGGCTAACTCGACCAAATCAAACCTATTGAATCTAGCAAACAAAAAGCATGCTGGCAACGTTTCTAGACCAGCTTCTATTCCTCCAAAAGGAAACTAGGTATCGTTTTAGCAAACCTCTCTAGATCGATCCGAATAAAGTGAGTCAAAGAGAAGTAGGGGAAGCTCAGAGGAGCTTTGATGCCCCCACCTCTTTGGCAACGTTTCCCGTTAGGGCGGCTCTAGTCGACTCACAGTAATCTTCCTGAACTTTTGAGTTAAGCTAATAAGATACCCAATACTTCCCTTTGAATGACTTTCCTACAAGCTCGTTACCCTATCGGTCTCGTTCTAATCAGTATTTTAAGCTTGGGTTCGCGTAGGTTATGTGTTCCTAAGGCGGGCAAGAAGAGAACGGTGATGAAATCCGAACCCTTATCTTGTATGGCCTGGCCTTGCCCTTTACTAGGAAATTAAAGTCCGTATTCAAAACCTTAACATATATGCACCTTAAGGAAGACAGTAAATCCGCTGACAGGGGATTCACGGGTGTTTAGAAGCTTACCTCCCGTACTAGACGGGCGATGAAACGGTTGTAGTCGACTCGGACCACTGACTCCTGTGTCAGTGTACGAACCCGAGGGGCCGAGACGATATCGTAATCGTCGTCCTTCCCTGCAAACAGTTTTGTATTTAATAACCCTTCCGTAGGGTTTAAAAAAAAAAATTAAAGTCTAAAGTCCAATGTCCCAAAAATAAAAAATAAAATAAAATAAAAGGTTGAAAAATAAAAATTTACAAAAATAAAGTCCTATTTACAATTTCTAAAAATGAAATCTAAAAATAAAAATAAAATCTAATTAAAAATAAAAATAAAATATCTTCGTCTTTTCTCCGTTCTTTTCGCTTTGTCTAGCTTTTAATCCCCCAGGTCTTTCGTCTCCAATTCCTCTCTGATTCAAAACCTGTAACAAAAAGACAAATACCCAAGAAACGTAAAAAAAGAACAAAAGAGTAAAAATCTAAAAACTCTAAATCTAAAATCAAATCCGCGTCGGCGGCGCAAAAAATTGATGTGATTTTGAAGTTGTAGTAAAAATGATTCGAACTCTAAGACTTGTGAAGATTCGAGATTTTAAATTTAATAAAAATTATATACAAAAATATTAACAAAGTGGGCGAGAGGTACTAGGGCTTAGGATTCCACCAAATTCATTTCTTAAGGTTTAAATAATAATTCTTTTAACAATTATAGCTCAATAAAAATATAAAATAAAGTGACTCTTATTTTTGCCAAGATAGATTCTCAAAATATTAGATGTAAATGTTAAGCATGGGACATCAAATCACCTAAGCTAAGCATGACCCATCTAATCAAATGACAACTAATTAAATCAAATCATAATTTCAATTAAAATTATTGCAAAAGTCATGAAAAGAATTAAATATAATTACCCAAGTGTGAAATAAGGCTTCCTCCATCGCCCCAATTTTGGGGTTTAGCTCATCATAGTAAACGTGCTCTCAAAATATTTATTTAGGCTCAAAAATGGTTTACAAAGATGAAATAAAGAGAAAATGATGTAGAACAGAATTTTGCGACGCACAAATATCATCACAAAATGAACGATAAAAGGAAAGTGCTGTAAACACTGTTGCACAGTCGCTGGAAAGGAGTTGGGAACTGCCGCAATTAAGCGACAGTTTTCAACGACTTTACTTTACGGGCTTTTGTTCTTCGTGTTCTTGAGTTTCAGCAGCAGAAAACTTTTCCCGCAACTCGTGATTTCTTCACTCCGTAGCCTCCAAAACTTCCCCAAACTCTCGACACCCCTACTATATGACCTGGGTAATCTATTTATACCCGAAATATGCATCGAATCTCCTCCATAACTTCGAAAAATCTTCTCTTTATTATTTTTATTCTCACGGCAATAATTTCCTGTTTTAGCTTCTCCACGCGTTTGTAGTTGGATTAATCTCCAAATATAACTTATTTACGCTCCAAACTGTTGCTCTAGTCATCATACACATTCAGAACACGTTCAAATTCTCCAAAACTCATGCAATCCCGTGAAATATTTCTCTCATGCACGTGCTGCCCTATTTTGCTCCATGACACGATTCATCCAATTCTGATCCAAACGAACACCCATACCAGCTTTCTATAGTCATATCACGTCTACTCACTAATTTTCAGGGATTGAATCTCACTAAATCACGTCCAAACATCCGATCGAAATTCTGCCAGAGAAGAAATGGTTTTCCCGCCAAATTTTTTTTTTTGAATTTGAGAAGAAGATATCCTCCCCCTAATCCTGCACGGGTGTCCCTTTAGCACTTGTCTTATGGGGTGCAAATAGTAATTTTTTCCGGGGTTCCTCCAACACATTTTTGGGGTGCTTCCGGTGCATTTCTGGGGTGCTTTTAGTACTCTATCCTGGGGTGTAAAACACCACTATTCGAGCCAATTTCGCCGCAAGAGCTTATTTCTCTAAAAATACCTACAAAGACATAAAATAACAAAATAAATACAAAATCGAACACTAACAATATATACAATTGAGATATATTAGACACAATAATGCGTCTATCAAGTGTGAACTACACATTAATTCTCCCCCTTTTTGTCAATAAAATTGGCAAAGGTACGAAAATTAGTGGGATCCTAATGAAATTTCCATAGAGACACTTCATGACCAAAACAGAAGCACATATCAACTTGTCTAGATGCAATCATATAGCCGAAACTAAATGCATTCATCAAGGAGTTTATAAAGATACATGATAACCCCTATAATATTGTGGAAATTGAATTAGTGTCCTTAATTTTGACAGGCTTTACAAATATCCTTATCACACAATAAATATATCCCTACTTTCTCTAAAAGAAATCAATTTAATTATCAATACCATCTTTACCCTCATATACTGTCGATCTCACCAATCGTTTCTTTCATTTTTCCAAATTCAGATCTAAACTTTCTCTCCCCTTCCTCTTCCACAAACAGCGACCACCTTCTCCGTCGGTACCACCACCATGCCAGCACCACCTCCACTTCCGCAATCACCTCTTATCACCATCAGTATCACCGCCTCCTTCTAAAGAATCGATTTAGATCGATTTCCTCTTTATTCAGCTACAAATCTCAAATCTGGTGATTGTTCAAAGAGAAATTAATCTCCAAAACCTAATCTCGAGTTTCATAAACATTAAATTCATTGTGATTTTAACTGATTTATACATGAAGTTCCAAATATGGTATGTACTTGATTCGCATTCCCTTTTCGAACCCTAGTTTTTTTATTTCGTTCTTCTTTAGATCGATAACAGATTCATGTTAAAATGATGAAATTGATAATGGGGATTTTTAGTTTGTTACTTGATTTTTCAGTTTAATTTATGATGATGGAGATATCGGTGGAATTGATGATGCAGATTTTGCGATTGTTCTGGTTGTATTTGATGATATAGATGGAAGAAGGTTAAAATGATGTAATTGAATGATGGAGATTGTGGTGGTTTTGGTTGGAATGATGGTTGTGGTGAGGTTAAAATATTTGAAATTGTTGTTGGAGATAGTGGTGGTATTGGTTTTTGTGATGTTGGTGGTGGATATTCTATGTGATTGTTGGTGTTGTTTGTGTTTAACTTCAGATGGAGAGCTTGGTCTTGAAGCTGTTGTTGTTTATGAAGCTACAGGTGATGATAATTTGTTTTTTATGTATTTTTATGGGATCAATTTTTGCTATTGATCCCATTTATGGGATCAACTACGGTTGTTGACTCAATTTTTTATGGATCAACTCCTATTGTTAACAACATTTTCTTGGATTAGTATAATCATGTTTGTAGTTTAAATCATGTAAATTTCTTCCAATGTTGAACTTGTGGTGCAATGGTAGCATGACTGACACCATGTCAGATGATGCGTGTTCGACTCACGCCAAGTTCACTCCATTTACATGGATAAACTTTCATTATTGATCCAATTTAGGGGATCAACAATGGTTGTTGATCCCCTAAATTGGATCAACTTCTACTGTTGATCCTTTTTTTTTGGGATCAACTACCATTGTTTATCCCCTAAATTGGATCAACTTCTACTGTTGGTTGTATTTTTATTTGGATCAACTATTGTTGTTGATACAAAAATATCTGAACCAGTGGTGGCGGCGGCGGCGACGGTGGCGGCGGCGGCGACGGTGGCGGCAGACTTGTGGTGGCGGCGGCGATGGACTAGTGGTGGTGTAATGGTGGTGGTGGAATATTAGTGATGGTGGCGGTTGGTAGGTGGTGGTTGTTGAACGGTGGTGGTGGAATTGTAGTTGAATGTTAGTGGTGGTGGTGGTTGTGGTGAAGTGGTAGATGAAGAAATTTGTTCCATTTTGAAATAAAGAAACTATTATATGGGTGAGGGTATTAAGGTAATCTAATTTTAAATGGATAAGATTATTAAAAAGTATGGACATATTTATTGTTGTAAAAGGATATATTTCTTGGGTGTCAAAAGTAGGGACATATAAATAATGTACCCTATAATATTCTAAAGCCGCACTCCCCACAAAGATTTGGCAATTAAGCACAAGTTTAATTAAGAACTCTCCCCCATAAAATGTCATTCCCGAAAGAACAACAAGAGCAACCTTACTTTCACAAGAAAAGAAGGATTTCTTTGGACATTAACAAATCACATAAGAATATGAATTTGTATCCAAAAAACTCAATTAAATTAACCACAAGAGAACCCATGATTAATTTAATCGGAAATGCTCACATAAGAGAACTTACGGAGCCGCACAGTGTTCACATAAAGATATGGATCAGGGAAGATCAATACTGCGGAATAAACAAAGATTCATTCTATTTTTCATCACTATTTTCACAATGATATATAATAGACTTTAATCTTTGTAAACAAAAGTTCATCCTATCTTCCATCAATATTTGCATAATGACATAATAGGCTTAACTTTTTTTTGTCAAAAGTTCATTCAATCTTTTATCAATACTTGCATACTGACATATGAAAGACTTAACTTTTGACCACGTATGGGACAATCAAAGTTCACGGACGCAAAAATACATATCCCATAACAAGTTGCAATATATAAAACCATAAAGATTAATACTGCAAAATCATCTTCCAAATAAAATTTAAAATTTAAATAAATAAATGTAAAACATTGCAAGATGAAAATCGTTGGAAATAGTTATGTGTACTCACAATAATGGCTATCCCAAACCCTAATTATCCTTCTTAAAACATAAAAATAAATTCTCATAAGAAGTTTCCTAGACATTAAGAAATCCACAAGCTAAGAAACAAAGAAAGACTCCTAAACCACCAAAACCGAACATGAACTGAAATCAAATAGCCTTTTCGGAATCCTCACGAGCCTTAAGATCTTTGAGCTTATGATTGACAGCATCCACTGCTTCTACAGAGAAGATATCCTCATTGAGAAGATCTTTAACATGTGTCTTCATGAGAACAAGGTCAGAATTAACCTTTTTCAACTAAGTTCTTAACACATCAAGACTCTTCATAGTATCAATGAGTTGCAGTTTTGCTTCCTCAAAGTATTTAAAATCATGAACCACTTCAGCAGAAACCATATCCTCATTCTCAATATCCTGATGTGAATAGGCATAGTAACATGAGGCATTAGGACAATCATCTTCTACTAGGGTTCTTTTCTTCCTCCCTTTGGACTCGAAACCAATACCTTTATCAAGAAAACCTTTTGCAAAATCACCAGAGCGAGAAGATGAAGACATCTTGACACAACACAAAATAACCCAGAGTATTCATACGTGACTGAAAAGGTTTGGTATTTAAATGGTTTCTTAGGGAAGGTAACTTTTAGGGTTTCCAAAATTGATTCGTGACAGTAACAAGGGTACTCGTACGAACACAACTTAACCCAAAAAACAAAAATACCCACAAAAAGGTCGTACTTTTTCGACACGACATAATTTTTGCCACGTGAAGACTTTCACAAGTTTTTGTGTCAATAAATTTTATATCTCCATAGAGAAACAATTTAGAGCACAAGAGTAGCAGGCAACTTAGTTGCAACAAAAGTTTATTCGAAACCAAGATAAAAAGAAGAAAAAAAAATGAAGAACAAATTCAGACACAACCAATACTAAAGCAAAGTTGTCTACGGATAATAGGTTAGCTATGGACGATAAGAAAATAGCTCAACTAAACAGAAAACAATTTTTCCAAAAGTATACCTCATATTAACACATCTTACTCAACAAGATTTTTATGAGTAAGCTCTCAACCCTTGTGATTAATTAGCACAGGTATGAACCCTAAGCTCATTAGATGAAATGTGTTTACGGTTGAGTCTATTTTTCCTTTCAATTCTAGGAAAGAATCCCTTTTGATGTGAAAAATTATCATAAAACTTACTATCATCAAAATACGAGACATAGTTTGAGTTCTTACCAGAAGAATTTTGACTAGAGGGAATTGAAAACCTATTGACAATCTCTTTATATCCTTCAATTATCACGTTTAGGTAGTTTTTCATATCATCATTTTTTCTCCCTTCTCCTGAAATTTTATCCACATCAACAGAACCATTATCTCCCTTTTTGACAGAAGAGAATTCATGAACTCTTCTTGGACGATTTTTGTTTAGAAATCTGCTATGCTTTTGAGCATTTGAGGAACACATCGAACTGACTTTCCTGGTAGGATACACAGGGTGAGTACTAAAACCAATTGGTTTAGACATACGAATATCAGTTACACCTTTGAGGATTAAATCTAAGGTGTGTTGAAGTCGAACAATGGAATTGTTATTCAACCTAGAGTTTCTCTTTTGCTTAACATGCCCTTTTGAATCACAAAAGAGACACACTTTCTGATCACAAGTGTGATTAAAAAGCACAGACTTAATATCATCGTTTGGAGATTTCATCCTTCCATGTGATGTGGAACTTCCTTGATCAGAGGTGGCTATGAGCACATCTTTTCCAATAGGAAGGGATTCTGATTTTACTTCTGGAATTGGAACTCTTTCAGTAGAGACAAAAGAAGATGGTATAGTATACTTTTTGGAACATCCTTGAATAGAGAGTTTACTCAAGAGATGTTTAATTTCCAAAGCATCTTTTATGAGGTTCGCCTCGAGTAAGATACGTGATGACCAAACTTCAGCGTTTTCCTTGCAAGGAGCTTTTTCTTTAGAGTCACAATCTATCACTATACCGAGAAGAACATTGACATTGTTTTTCAACCAATTGATTCTATCAGCCTTAATTCTAACAAGATTTAGAATCAGTTTACTCTCTTCAGCTGCTTCCCTTTCATCAATGGAGTAAGACTCGTTTGAAGGGTAATCGGGGTAACACATGTCATTGTCAGTCTGTTTCATTAGAACACTAGGTTCGTCTATATTTGAGATTGACAAATCTTTCTCTTTAATAGACATTATAGAAACATAACTTTTGTTTCTGGTGACGCGTTTATCAGAGATAGTACTGCCGTCCATAGAGTCAGGTTGCTACAAACACAGACTTATGAGGTCTTAAACATGTTTGCCTGCTCTGATACCAATTGAAAAAGCAGAGGTTTAACAACCTCACCCAATATTTCTCTTAGCAATCTGTATGGACTAACTCCAATATACTTTCAAGAGAATCAACTAGACAGTCAGACTCAATCTTAATAAAAAGTATATCAAAGAGTTATATCTCAATTTCTCAATTCAATACGCAATTAAACATATAAGAATTTGCGAGCCTGATTGAATACAAGAGAAATAACTTGAAGGGTACCAAAGACCAATGTTCAAGGATCAATCAATTTCAATCAACAACCAAAGGTTGGATTTACCAATTGATCGATTCAACGCACAACCTGGGATATTTCAATTATATAACAAAATATAATGCGGAAAAGAATAAAACAGACACCATAAGTTTTGTTAACGAGGAAACCGCAAATGCAGAAAAACCCCGGGACCTAGTCCATATTTGAACACCACATTATATTAAGCCGCTACAGACACTAGCCTACTACAAATCTAACTTCGACCTGGACTGTAGTTGAACCCTAATCAATCTCACACTGATTCAAGGTACAGTTGTGTTCCTTACATCTCTGATCCCAGCAGGATACTATGCACTTGATTCCCTTAGCTGATCTCACCCACAACCAAGAGTTACTACGACCCAAAGTCGAAGAATTGATAAACAAATTTGTATCACACAGAAAAGTCTATTGAATAGATAAATCTGTCTCCCACAGATATACCTATGAGTTTTTGTTCCGTCTTTTGATAAATCAAGGTGAACAAGAACCAATTGATAAACCGGACTTATATTCCCGAAGAACAGTCTGGAATTATCAATCACCTCATAATAATCTTAATTGATTAATGAAATAAGATATTTTGGAATCACAAACGATGAGACGAAGGTGTTTGTGACTACTTTTCTATCTTTCCTATCAGAGATATAAATCTCAAGCCAATCTTACGATTGTACTCAATCACGATAGAAACAACAAGATCATATCACGCAACTACAGAGAAAATAGGTGGGTCTGGCTTCACAATCCCAATGAAGTCTTTAAGTCGTTAACCTACAGGGTTTCGTGAAAAACCTAAGGTTAAAGGAGAATCGACTCTAGCTTACACAACTAGTATCACACAGGAGGTGTGGGGATTAGGTTTCCTAGTTGCTAGAGTTCTCCTTTATATAGGCTTCAAATCAGGGTTTGCAATCTAAGTTACCTTGGTAACAAAGCATTCAATATTCACCGTTAGATGAAAACTTGATTAGATTCAAGCTAATATCTTTCAACCGTTAGATCGAACTTAGCTTGTTATACACAAATGAAATGTAACTTCATTTAGGTTTGAGTAACCGTACCTAAACATGTACACTTAGTTGGTTCAACAATAGTTAACCAATGGTTATCCATATGAGCACTTTCATATCAACCTTATTCGTCTTTACCATAACTAGTTCAAATGACTTAAATGAACTAGTTAGAGAGTTGTTTAATTGCTTAGATCTCATAGAAGTATACAAGATACAATTGAATAAAAATTGATTTTGATTCACTCGAATCAATTCATGAACATTATAGCCACGATTTGAAAAGATTGCATTCCTTATTATGTAAATGTTTTAGTTCATGAACAAACCGATTTTAGAAAGTAACCTACTTAAGTATGCAAACGCGTACGCGTACTTAAGTAACCGGATTGAGTTTGTTTTTCACTTCCAAACTCCAGCATAAATTCACGGACGTGAAGCTTCTTCCTGTATGCGTACGGGTACACATACTTACCCGGATTTCCAACAACCTCCAGTACGCATATGGGCACGCATACTTTGGGTTCCCGGTTTTGGACTTTTACACAAATGTGAGAACACACTATGTTTTTATCCAAACATGGTTACTTGTTCTAAAATCTCATTTCAATCATTGAAAATTTCTTAGAGGATGTTAAAATAGTTGTTATTCACAAACTATTTTCATCAAAGCGATTTTCAAGTTATTGAAATAATATGACTTTCGTCACGAGTAAAGATGAATTTGGCTAAAGTGAAAGCTTACCAACACATATTTCGAGAAATAGATAAGCGAGAGAAACTCGGCTCGAAATAGCAAATGTGTATAATTGAAGTCTATATAGCAATACGACCTTTGTCTCAAATAGGAGATAGAATAGATAGACTTTTGAGTGATAGATAAGTTCAAGTCTCCATATACCTTTTGTTGATGAAGTTCCACAAGTTCCCTTGATTAGTTCTTCGTCTTCATTCGATGAATGTCGTGGAGTCTAAGGCTCAACTACACTTACTATCTTAATATGAGACTTAGCTATAAGTAGACTAGTAATCAAGACTTATAGTTTTGGCAACAAAACTTAACAAACAAGCTTAAGATAGCAACGCTTGCGAGTTCGACCTAGCAATGCTCTAACAGAATTAAGAGATAGAGATATAAAACTCTTTGATATACTTTTCTCTAGATTGAGTCTGACTGTCTAGTTGATTATCTTGAAAGTATATTGGAGTTTGTCTATTCCGATTGCCGAACGAAATATTGGGTGTGGTTGTTAGACCCCCGTTTTTTCAAAGATCCTAAGTGGAGGAACTCTATGTTTGTTGAGCATGAAGCACTTCAGCAAGCCAATACATGGACCAAGGTACCTCCTCATCCATATCAGAATGTTGTTGGGTGTAAATGGGTCTTCAGGCTTAAATACAAACCAGATGGTACCATTGATAAGTATAAAGCAAGACTAGTGGCTAAAGGCTTTCATCGGATGGAAGGTTTGGACTACACAAAAACATTTAACCCTGTTTTCAAGCCAACAACTATTAGGATAGTTATCTCTCTAGCAGTTAAATTCAATTGGGATATAAAACATATAGATGTAAGTAAAATGCATGGGGATCTACAAGAAGAGGTTTATATAATGTAGCCTCCTAGATTTCAAGACAAAGAACATCCAGACTATGTATGAAAATTACATAAGTCTATTTATGGGCTCAAACAGGCACCAAGAGCCTGGTATGAAAAATTGTTAGAAGTACTTGTTTAGTTGGGATTCAAACCTTCAATAGCTGATACTTATCTTTTTGTTCAGAAAGTGGGTTCAAGAATTACCATTGTATTACTGTATGCTGATGACATACTCATTACATGCATCTCTTCTACTTATTGTAATGAAGTCATTTCTTTCTTCAGATTTAGGTTCTCTTAATTACTTCCTGGGTATGGAAGTAAAAAGAACTAGTGCTGGTATTTTTTACATCAAACCAAATACAGTCTTGATCTTCTCCAAAATTGTAATATGGTTGGTGCTAATCCTTGCAGTTCTCCTTGTAAGCTTGGAACCAAACTAAGCGAAACAGATGGTGAATTGCTTCAAAATCCAACTGAGCTGTAACACCCCGTGTTTTAGCATGGAGAATGCTAAAAGATGCTCCATGGCTTGAGATGAAGCTTCATCTCAAAAGCTTCTGTTGCGTTGTGAGGACGATTGGCCTAGAGCCAATATTGCACAATCATTGTGCATCAGGCCAAAGAGGGATGACCGAGTGAATACTGCATAATCATTGTGCAATAGACAGAAAGAGTATTGCGCAATCATCACGCGCAATCATTGTGCGAAATAATCACGCGTAATCATTACGATGAATAGTGAACCAGACATGTCAATCTGGTCCCTAATTCTAAGTTGTAAAAATTGCAAGTTAACATATATAGGGAGGGGTACTTGGTTGAAGGTGCATATGCGGACCATGCACCAAGTAAGCTTCATATCTTAGCCAAAAGAGTATAAATGATGCGTAAGCCTCATTTATATAAGCCTCATTTATAACTGCATAGCCTTGCGAAGAGGGCATTTGACGCTTAGGCATCACTATGCCATGTCGCGGACCCGATAATGCACAACCCTTCTGCATTTTGACGAAACGGCCTATACGGACTAGGCTATCAACATTTTGCTAGGTCACGACCTTTCAAACGAGTTGGTTTAAGTTGCGGTCCCTTCGAGGATGAACTACGGTATGTGCTTGATCCCTTTAGAGTAGGGAAGGGTACGTAGGCAGCCGCAATGAGTTGCATCATTTCTGGTCCAGTGCTTTGGCCCCTCATATCATCAAAGCTCGGTAGTTCGATGCAAGAGATGATCGCGGCCAAGCTTGATGAGGATTAGTTGCATGCCAGCAAATGGATGCTTATACTTCCTTTCAAGCTACGTAGATTTGGTAAGCGAGGTAAGGTAGGGAATGGCAAAAGGCTTAGAGCGTCCTATGCCAAAGTCCAAGGCTTATGCCTGGACAAGTCTCGACAGTATGACGGTTGCTCAGCTAGATAGGAAATTCAGTGATGAATTCCCTATGTTGAGGTAGAGCCAGAGATGCATGCAAGAATGCATTCGCCTTATGGCCTTACACCCTTTGCGGACAAGGGTGAGTTTGGAACGGTGTGGAAAATAAGTTAGCCGCATCATGCTCCACGAGCATGCTTGCAAGGGCAAATGAACGTGCATTTTCCTATATTTAAGTCCTGGACTGTAGCATCATCATGGCGCATCAAGGAAATTATGGCCTGCGGGGCAAGGCGCCAAAGGTATAATTTTCTAGTACGTCACAGTAGCATAGATCTCTTGTTGGGGCTTTGCAATATCTTACTTGGTCTAAACCTGAAATCACCAACTCTGTGAATCAGGTATGCCAATTTAATTATGCACTCACCTGCTACTACTCACTTGTCATCAGCAAAAAGAATACTTAGATATATTAAAGGTACTTTGGGCCATGGCATATTGTTCACTAAAGGACTTACAACTCTCTCTGGTTACACTGATGTTGATTGGGGAGGTGATCCAGATACTAGAAGATCAACAAGTGGTTTCTGTTTATTCTTTGGCAGTAATCCAATATCTTGGTCTGCTAAGAAACAACCATCTCTAGCAGCTCCACAGAAGCAGAGTACAAGTGTTTGGCTTCTACAACTGCAAAAACTTTATGGGTTTGTTAGCTTCTCAAATACATATGTACATCTTTCTACCTACTTCTCCTTAACTGTTGTGTGATATAAAAAGTTTAATATCTCTTGCTTCAAACCCTGTTCTTCACAGCAGAATGAAACATCTAGCTATAAACTATCACTTTATCATAGAATTAGTGTAGTCCAACTCTCAAAGGGTTTCTTATATTTATAATATCCAACAACTGGCTGATATCTTTACAAAGGGACTTGCAGAGTTGCAGGACCAAGATTTGCTTTTCTGAAGGACAAACTGAAGGTAATTTCTCCCCTTCACTTTGAGGAAGGCTGTAAAGTGTAATTACTTTAGTTTCTGTCTATAACACTCCTGGTACACTCTATATGTGTTGGCAGTATTTTTACTGTTTTCTGTGTAGGACTGATGTGTTTAGTTATGATTGGTCAGACAGTGTCCAGCCTGTCCAGTGCCTCTATTGGTACTCATGTATGTTTCTATTTGTCCTTTAATGAAAATCTCTTTTTTTAATCTACTATTATCCACACGTACGTAACAAAAAGATTACTATTACGACCTAAGTGGCCAACTTAAACAGTACAACCGTGTTAGGATTCAACAAGTGATCATCTGAGTGATATCTCCTAATCAGGCTTCATATCTTCCGTTCAGTTCCCTTTGCGTTGACGATGTAACAAATCGATAGAGTTCCATAATCAATTGGTGTAGTCAACATCTTTGCAGTCTTCCTTTAATAACTCTAAGTCAATCTAATATGACTAAATGTCAGCTTTTCCCCAACCATTCTAGCTTTCCCTATTAAAAAAATAGACTCCACAACAGGTCTAGGAAATTTCCCATTTGGTCTAAACACATGTGTGAATAATTGATCAGGTTGAGGCCTTCATGTTTTTGGGTGCAGCCGAGACTGTCGGGAGTCTCCGAGACCAAATCCTTGATGGGATAGGTTAAAGTCGTTGGACAATTGGCCGGGTAGACAAAGTGAACACTGCTTGATTATAAATGTAGGCCAAAACACCTAATCTTGTTGCATCTTGATTCAATCTATGTTCGCTAATTTGGGCATCAATGCACCGTATCCTAGAAATGGGTACCGGCACCGAGAAACTTGTAAATAAATATCACCTTAATTCTTAAGTTGAAACTTCTTTGTATCCTAATAATTTGTTGTTCATGGTGCTAATGAATATGGGCACGAAGAACTCTACTTCTCCTTTTAAGTAAGGGATGTTAATGCTCGGCTGCTGGTACTCTCGGATCACCCAGTTGCCAAATTGGCATTTGTAACTCTCCCTCGAATCGGTGTTTTTTTTCCCCTTTTATATGAGTAGTTCTAGACATACAAAATTTTAGACAACACTAAAACAACGTCTCACATGGAGTAAGCAGGTGTCCATTTTTGGGACCCACAATTAAAAATTATGTGAGAGGGTTGTTTTAGTGTTGTCTAGAGAGTTATAACTAAGATAAACCAAATAACTAAGACAAACCAAAATTCTCCGAGATTATATCGAAGAATATCCTTGACCAAATCAAATCCATCGTAAGTTTCTCCAAGCAAACGAGTTTTTAAACTCCTTTAAACAATCCTCAGAATCCTCTTACCTCTGGGAACTGTATCCATTCCCTCTTCCGGCGCTGAACCCACAGGTATATATATATATATTTTTAAGTAATTCAGATTTTTTTTTTTTTAGTGCTACCGGTCTTTTTATATGAATCTTATCTTTTGATTTTATATTTTATTTTGAATTGATTTTAGTTCGCTTTGTTGGTGTCGCAAACAAATTTTTTACGGTTGCTCGATGATGAGTTTATCACCTAATCGCAAGCGCAAACAAGCGTTTGGTAAGATCCATACTTCAAAAACATTACAAGAACAAGCGGTAAAAAATAATCATGTTGACCGTCCATGTAAAATCAGTAGAATCTCCTTATCTTCTGTTACAAGCCTCCCCGGTGACTGTCTGGATCTTATATTTAAGTCCCTAAAAACTAGAGATGATTGCAATTCTTTTGGACTAACTTGTCATCAATGGCTTCATATTCGGGACAACAATCAGGAATCCTTATGGTGTCGTTCCAGAAATTATGAGCCAGCTGATTCAAAAATTAGTTCAGAAAGCTCTGCCATAATTATTTGTAATCTGTTGATTCGATTCCAAAACCTCGAACGATTGTCTCTAAAAGGGTGCCCGGGGATATCGGAGGTTGTTACATCAAAGTCACAGTCCTTCGTCTCCAAAGTTCGATCTCTGGACTTGCGTTTTTGCTCTGTGTATTCAGATATGCAATTGCCTTTAGTATTTTCATGGTTTCCTCGCTTGACACGCATTAATTTGTACTCTTCTAATATTAATGATAATGGTTTAGTGGCCCTGGCCAAAAGCTGTTCATCCTTAAAGAAAGTTGACCTCTCGAAGTGTTGCTCGATTACTGATTCAGGATTAAGTTGTCTTTTACAAAACTGTCGAGAACTGCGTTCCCTTAGTATTTCATACTGCAGCAGTATAACAGGTATTGGCTTTCTAGGGTGTTCACAAACCTTAGCCCGACTTGGAGCAGGCGGATACAAACATAATCAAGAGGTGATTAACGCTATTATTAGTGGCGGTGAACTTGAATATCTATATCTCGAGACAGCACCTGATGAATCAGCCAAGATCGAAGAGGCGTGCATTATTAATACGGAAGCAGTTCTAACGATTTCAAAAGGTTGCCCTTTATTGAAGCATTTGTTCCTATCAAATTGTGAGGAGGTAGAGCTAGAAGGATATGAAGCTATAGGTATGAATTGCAAAGAGTTGGAGAAGCTTTACGTGATGGGGTGCCAAAGGTTATGTGATACGGGGTTGCAAGTTATATGCGATGGATGTAACAAGCTTATTGAATTATACATAGATAGAGATTAAAATAGCTGTAGCAGCTCTGCTCTTGAGCATTTCAACTTCAAGGGGAAAAACCTGAATTGATTTTATGGTCGTAGTTAGTTGGTTTTCGAGACCAACTTTAAATTTGGTACTGCTGAGAACTTTCGAGTTGGTTTCATTGGTCCGGTCAAATTGGTCGGGGCCGTAGGATTGGTTGAAATTTAGCAGCCCCGACCGTGGATTAGAAAATATATGGTCAAACATAGTGCCTTTATTAACAAATTAGCAGATTGGTTGAAATTTAACAGATTGGTGTTTTATTGGCCGGCTCAAATTAGCCGGGGCCTATAGCCCGACCATAGCCCCTTAAATTCTTTTGCTAAGGACCTGGTCAAATTAGTCGAGGGTATAGGAATGTCCAATAAAATCGTTATTTATTTATTTATTTTTATTAAATTACTTTTATCATTTTTTCTTTTTAATCTGATGGTGGTCCACAAATTGAAATTAGTGGTGAGCCTATAAGTTAACCGGGACGTGCAATCACCGGAATTTTTGTTGGTCAGGTCAAATTAGCGGGAGCCTACAACTCGAGAGTGGAGCCTATAGATTAGTGGGGCTTGCGGCAACACAATTAACACAATGGTTAATGTCGTGTGTCCCATCAACCAAAATATCAGGCTCAACAATTGGCACCGAACGATTCTCCTGGCAAATGATAGCATATACCAGACCAATTTTTTTTTAATTTTTTTTGTAAGTTGTCCAAACTCGATGGATCAAAGAAATATAAATGAATCATACTCGAATAACGCAACAAAATTGCTGAGTTTAACAACGAAATAAGGCGATGAACGAAAGAGGTTCATGAGTGAGTTTCACATATGAGCATAACCACCCAAAATCCACTTAATATTTTTTCACATAGTGTTAACCACATTGGTACATGTCGCACTCTGACCCATGAAAGACGATCAATTTTTTTTTAACAGATATACCACTCAAATTACGATCTGATTGTTAAACAATCCATACCTGTTGTTGGATAATCGAATGTGTTCCACCTCCCTCTGTCAGCTACAAAATCAATTTAGTGTTAGGTTGTATTGAAGAATCTTGGATTTGCATGGATGAGGTCTAATTGAGACATGAATTCACATATCATAATCAACTTCAGAACTACATTGCAATATCAGTTCTTGATTAGAACATCAGTTTCGATTGATTTCTCGGCAAGCTTAAACCCAAATAACGCATCAAAATCGTTGTCCATATCCATTAACAACTAATCCAATGTCAACTCATCCAACCATTCTTATGTTCTTCCATCTATCACTGTGAATCGATGGCAGACAATCATCACCATCTGCAGTTCGGTGAATACTGCTCAATCTTCAATTCAACCCAGATTAGTGAATCTACCCAATCTTCAGTTCCATATCCACTTAAAATTATTCCGCTAACTCTTTGTAAATAGCCAACCCATGGTAGTGACACAGTGGAACTAAGCTGGTAATGATTCAAGCTTTCTTTCGAACACTTTGATTGTCTTTCAAAATCGATTTTCCTGCAAACAAAAAAAAAAAAAAAAAAAAAAAAAAAATCGAATCTAAAGCAAGCTCCCATATCACTTGATAATAGATGGACTCTGAATATGTTAATCGATATCTCATCCATTAATCACTTGAAAAGATGGCAGCAAGATCATGTTTCTTCCCTGTATATTCTCTCCGGTAAACAATAACCGAGAATTATTCTAACTCGATTTCTTGCTCCAAATCGATTTGGAATTTGAATCAAAACAAATATCAGGCTATCGAGAATTTAGGCTAACCTTGAAATCGATTATACCCCTCAAATCAGCTACAACCGATAGAATCAGTATCTTCTTCTTCCCTGTTCGGATTTCCTTTACAACTAAACTCTTGTAAACATCCAGTGAACCTGTAACACCCATTGGAACCTTGTTTATCGGTGTGAATCTCGGCTGCATTGGGAGCTTGACAGAGAGATGCCTGATTTCCGATAATTGGTGTGAAGTAATCCCAAGCTCGAAAGTGAGAGAAACCATAATTAAAAGCCAAACAAATTGAATTATTTGTAAACATGGCGAAGGCTTCTTATATAGACGTGCACCCAAGCTGTCGATGATGATGATGATACCACAACAACCTCTTCACAGAATGTAAGCGCGACTTCCTTTTGAGGAACTGTACACCACAAATCAAAACAACTCTAGTAATTTTAAAACCCAGGGGCTAATACATCCAACTAAACACTAATCCTAGAAATTCCCACGTCACCAAAAACATGAGGAAAGCTTAAAATTTCAAAGCCACCAAAACATCAGAACCCAAATTACAGAAAGTTTGTACCAACTCTATATTGTCCTATGAGACTGTATACAAATATACAATTAATTAAACCTAAGGGAAACATTACCTTGATTATGGGCTTAAACTGTTGCGCATCGTAAATTATGAGTCGTAAACCTACAATATTATAAACAAAAAAGTGTCAATACATGTACCTGTATACACTAAAGTATCATCAATGTTATAAAAAAGCACTGCAATATTTAGCATTCACAACTGCAAGTCTTTCTGTCGTATTAAGTTGCAGCCATTAAACATCTTCAACAAAGACACCAATTTCAATAATTTACTTCAAAATGTAAAGACCATGTCCAGAATAACTAAGGAGACCGAAAGAGATCAGAGAAAGGGATTCCCAATTATAAGTTTGTCCCTTGAATCTCGCTTGCCTGTTGTGCTAGACGTTCGTCTTCCTCCATGAACTGATGTGCTTCCTTATTGTAGGGTGCTCATTGGTTCCTAACAGTTCAAACAGTCATCCAGGTAAATAATCGAACGACACTTCCATAAATTATCGTATCTCAAGCAAATATTCATTACATGCATAATAATATATGGTCATGCAGCTAGCGTTTTGTGTGTTCCAGGAGTGAACAAAGTTTCCGAAGCTGAACAACCATTCATTGCTTCTTGTAGTATGGAGACAACCACAGCACCTAAGAGCTGAACCGGAGATAGATAGAGTCCATATATAGATAACATACTAACATAAACCCACAAAGAGCTGAACACAGATATGTTAGTCACCTGACTATAGTTTTCAAATACACCAAATCACGTCAAGATTACCAAATTATAATCACATAAAACTATAATAGAACCCCGGGAAATAGAAATCGCAAGAATTTTGATTACCTGATGATGTAAATATCAACAGAACCTTATTTGGGACCGTTTCAGGTACATATATTTTTATCCCAAAACCCTTTTCTTTCTCATGGCAAACTAAATCAGAAAAAAAATCCCTTCATGAGATGAAACTTAGGAAAATCAATTATTGTTACTGGAAGGAAAAGTAATATTATTAATAGAAAATTAATTAATCATGGAAAGGATGAAACCTGACCTTGAATTGGTTTCAGCTCAACGATCTTTCAACCATGCGATCGATTAATGGCTGTGAACTCTAAAATTTGCAAAACCCAGAAAAACGGGAATCATTAAGAAGTCTTTATCCCTTTCCGGAACATCAAAAGCAAAGAGGATAGAGAGAAACCCAATTCATACCTGGTTGAGAACTCCCGTTTGTGTACCTGCTAACAAATCTCCTGTTTGGTTTCTTTCTGATTTTAATCCCTGTGAAATAAACCTGAAAAAAATCAGATCCAAGAAATATTCGAGAGAGAACTATTGATGGAATGATGATTAAAAAAAAAAAGGTCGAAAGTGAATATAAGTAACCGATATTCTTGGTTATGGTAAAATTGAAGGAAAATAAATTAAAAGAGCAAAATAAATTGAATTATTTGTAAACATGGCGAAGGCTTCTTATATAGACGTGCACCCAGACACCATAAAATTGGATTAGGAAATCCAGTTAACAAAGGAAACCCATAAATAAGGAAATCCTTAGTTGTCGTTGTTTTTTTGGCGGAATTTATTCTTGATATAGAACCCTGAATATATCTTATAAAGCCTAACCGTATTAGGAAACCCAACGATCCGACGGATGGCTATATACTTTTATATAAAATATATAACCAAGCAATCGGAGACGTGGGATGATAAAATCGATGGTTGTAATTGTAAAGATACACAAACACCATTTCTTTTTATAATATAGACTAGGTATCATGCCGGCTTGCGGCCAGCGCTCAACCTCTTGGCGATTTTCGAAAAGTTGTTCTAACCTCTTGTCGATTTTCCATGTTCGGCCGGGGCTCAACCTTTTTAGAGTTTTGTTTATTGTTCATTTGTTTGGTTGGTCAATCACTATCTTCCCATGCAATTTTAGTATGTGGTCATAGCAGAACGGTCCCAATATTTAGTTGGTCGTGTCATATTATAGTGTGCTAGTTAGTCGGGTCACAGCAGCGTGTTTAATTAGTTGGATCATAGTAGTCGGATAGGGTCGGGGCCTACGATCCTGGCCGTTGAGAAAATTTAAAGGCAGATGTAGTGCCTATATAAAAATTAGTGTGTTAGTTGGTCTTGTCTATAATAGTCGGCAGCATATTTAGTTAGTCGGGTCATAGCAGAACGGTCTCAATATTTAGTTGGTCGTATCATATTATAGTGTGCTAGTTAGTTGGGTCACAGTAGCGTGTTTAATTAGTTGGACTATAGTAGTAGGCCCCGGCGGTGGAGAAAATTTAAAGGCAGGTGAAGTGCCCATATTAAAATTAGTGTGTTAGTTGGTCCTATCTATAATAGTCGGGAGCATATTTAGTTAGTCGGGTCATAGCAGAACAGTCCCAATATTTAGTTGGTCGTATCATATTATAGTGTGTTAGTTAGTCGGGTCACAGTAGCGTGTTTAATTAGTTGGACCATAGTAGTCGGATAGGGACGGGGCTTACGGCCCAGGCGGTGGAGAAAATATAAAGGCAGGTGAATTGCCCATATTAAAATTAGTGTGTTAGTTGGTCCTGTCTATAACAGTCGGGAGCATATTTAGTTAGTC
>JAJJMB010015535.1:2734316-2788732 GCA_023531105.1 Papaver atlanticum | reverse complement strand
AGTGTGCTAGTTAGTCAGGTCACAGTAGCGTGTTTAATTAGCTGGACTATAGTAGCCGGATAAGGCCGGGGTTTACGGCCCCAGCGGTGGAGAAAATTTAAAGGCAGGTGTAGTGCCCATATTAAAATTAGTGTGTTAGTTGGTCCTGTCTATAATAGTCGGGAGCATATTTAGTTAGTCGGGTCATGGGAGAACGGTCCCAATATTTAATTGGTCGTATCATATTATAGTGTGCTAGTTAGTTAAGTCAAAGTAGCGTGTTTAATTAGTTTGCCGTGGTTTAGAATTTTTAGAGTCAAATATAGTCCCTACTTTGAAGTTAACCATGATTAGGTTGAATTTTAGAGGGTCGAACCTATAAGGAAGATCCCGATGCCTTTCTGGCCTGATCAAATTTGGTCAGTCGGTCAATATCTTTGCACAAAATTTTGGTCGTTCGGTAATGATTGGGGTTGTGGATTAGAATTTCTAAAGTAAAATACAGTCCCCACTTTAAAATTAGCCATGATTAGGTTAAAATTTAGAGGGTGGAACCTATAAGGAAGATACCGATGTCTTGCCGGCCTGATCAAATTTGGTCAGCCGATCAGTAACCTCGCACAAAATTTTAGTCGTCCGATAATGATTGGGGCGGTGTTTAGGTAATCATCTTAAAAATCATTCCAAGAGACTTAACTACATTAGTTTTTCGTCGCTTCCGGTTCTCTATATCAGTGTTTTTTAGATAGTCTTACATACAAATGTAGCGGCTGTATCCTGTACCTCGATCTCTATGGCTTAGTAAACTCTAAAATCACAAAATTCTTTAACATAAAACTCAATAACCCATACATATAGCTATAGAACTCGAAATATTTCAACAAAGGAAAAGAAACTTAATCGAGTCCGATGGTTATTAGTGAATAATTTCCTTCACAGTCCACAAATTCTTGAACCTCTTACATCATCCGCATGTCCAACACCACTTAATATCAATTTTATACCATCACGGGCTACAGAACCTGAACTATACCACCGGAAACACTTAGCATCAAATTGCAAGTGTTAGTGAATGATTTCCTTCAATGAGAAGGAAGTTGAATATTCAAGTATACTCAACTATAACCTAGAATGGAGTCAGTGGCTCATAACATTTCCAATCTTCTTATCACAATCTTCTTATTAAATTTGGAGGGCGTTTGTGGTCGGTGATGGTGCATTTCTTGATTCCCTAATGGTTTTCTAACCTCCCGCAGTCTGCCAAAGAGATACTTAATTTCTAGCTCATGGTCGAGATGATAATTATATGTTTTGCACATCAAAACTCTTTTATATTAAAGTAATAATCCCCCGGTGATCTGTGCGATAATTTCGGATACAACTCTGCCAGGTTTAACAAATAACAGTAGCCCATATTGATGGTCATTCTTTTTCGCTCATCTTAATCACTGGCAGTGTCATTATTGGCATCAGTAGAAGTTCACATGACAATTTAGGTGTTAACTATATTAATAGATGGGAGTATTACTATGACTCTATACTATCCCACATGCAACACAATCTAGATGGCAGTGTCTTATACACTATTCTCAGATACGAAGGTTTGGTGTGCACCCCAGCTTCTTGGTTCAGTTATTCCTTCCATATCCTCTATGCAACCCTGGATTTCATCTCTTTCCTATCTCCACCTGAGAAAAAGAGAGCGACTTTTCACTGGATTTTAGTCCATCATGGTTGTGTCCGACTTTCATGTGACTACGTGTACGCTCCAGTGTTAGTGTACCTTCCAAATTGAGTTTTCTACCATTCGCTCCTACTTCGAAACTGTAGCAGTACTTCCTAGCATTGGTGTCGTCTCCCATGAATGGACCATTGCGAGTTGTGGTAGGCGTAATTACTGACCAAAACAGTTGAAGACCTGAAGTGCAAAAGCATTAAAAAAAAACAATTAGAGACCTTAGCAAGTGAAAATAAATGGTAAATTCTCTAAAATCGTATCATTATTGTTCATATATTGATTAATGGTATATTACATTATTATATATCTTGAGTGCGAAATAATCAAAGTGATAATAAACAACTCTTACTGTCGAAAAACAACAGTTCAACAGTGGTGGTATTATTTCAGTTTCCATAAAAGTCTAACCAGTTGTACTGCATCTGTATAATTGTATCTTAGTCTAAGATAATGGCCAACAACAACAACTGTTCCGCTAACTTAAATCTTAGCCATATCACTGGTATGATTCTAATCATG
Organism: Papaver atlanticum; assembly: GCA_023531105.1. Taxonomy (NCBI): domain Eukaryota; kingdom Viridiplantae; phylum Streptophyta; class Magnoliopsida; order Ranunculales; family Papaveraceae; genus Papaver; species Papaver atlanticum. The sequence continues at coordinate 2,786,496 of JAJJMB010015535.1, read as the reverse complement.
GATGCAAAAATCAGGAAACTAACAAATGAATACAGCACACATAATTACATGGATCTAAAACAGCATAAAGTTCACATAATATCACGAACAAATACGATAAGTTACCTGAGGGTTTAACACAAAACACATATGACATACCGCAGACCTTCGTAAAAGATTATGGAATATTGGAATGGCTTTAAAAGCATACAAAACAATCAGTGATCGGGATCTGTTGTCACCATATTACACAGCAAACTGAAGATAACAAAATAAAGAGGTTCTATTAGGAGTTTCATCAAACAACTCGTAAGCTTCTATGAGGAGTTGTGATGCGCTTGAATGGTTCATTAAATTATAAGTGAATTTTAGAACTAATTTATCTTTTTCATAATTGCTAACTTCATTACCTCCTATCGCTGGAGCTAGCCAGCGACTTCATTACTTCCTGGCACTACCCAGCGATGCCAGCGACTTTGATCTGCACTCTCTATCTATGGCTCTATTCACCATCAGAATTGATCATAAGCCGTGGTCATAGGTCTAACATTTTAGGATTAGAGAATGTGAATCAAAAAAAATAAAATAGGCTGTCATTTGAAAATATCTTCTTTTACATGAGATAAGTCAAGTCTGATCCAAAATTCTAAATCTCAGAAGAAAAAAACCAACAGTAGTCGTCAGTTCTGTGGTAGGCTCGACCAAAGCCTCTAAGCATTCATCGTGCATGTATAAACTTGGTCTATAACATAGTTTGTGTTTATCAGTAAGGCGACTTCGGATTTAGATTAGATTTAAGATTACAAAAAAAAAAAAAAACAGTTATCACCAAATTATCACTACCACCAACACAACTGATTTAGATTTCTTTCTAACTTTTATCAACCTCTATTTCACACACTCTTATCCTTGTATTTATTACACTTGATTCAACTAAAGTAAGAATTAACAAATTTGTGAGGGAGTTCTTCCCCCAGGGCATTATCGAATATTATCCTAGAGAGTTTCACAAAGTCATTAACGGGTGATACTAAATTAACATCAGTTACACATAAATTAAAGATAGACGTTATGAGAAGGAAACAAAAAAACAAAACAAACAAAAAAACAAAATAATCCATGGGTCGGTATGCACTGTGCTTACAATGAATAAAGCCTTTATCACATGGCCGCACCTTTCTTCTCCTTTAAAAGTGAAACATAAGAACCATTGCTTTCCCAATCATTCCATGCCTCAGACAATAACCGTTCAATCAATTTCATGATTTTGCCTACAAACATCAGTACAGACTACTCTTAAGTCAAATCAGTATAGCCTACTATTGAGTCAAAATTCTGCACAATGCAATTAGAAATTCAGATACTTATAAGTAGTTAATTAATTGGGTTTAAGAATCCACATGTTATGGCAACAGCTAAATATATGACTCCTTTTGAACCTTTCCAAGTAGATAAATATATGACTCCTTATGTAACCGTTAGACTCATAAGAACATGTGTCATCTGATTTAGTTCTGAGGGAGAATTTATAAAAATCAGGTTATCAATAAAATCCACACAATAAAACCCTCCAAAATTAGATCAAATTAATACGTTAAGATAGCATTCAAAAAATTCAACTATGGTCACATATTATCAGAGGGAGTTTATTAATACAGTAACAACCACAGCATCTACCTAGCAAGCTCTCAATTTTCCATGTCTTTGCGCATTCCCCTATCAAGCATGCGAAGAAGCAGAAAGTAGAGGAGTAGGAGTAACATCATCTCCAGCAACAGTTGATGGCTGAGACGCCCATCAAGTACCTAAATTTGATGGTTTAGTACCCTAAATAAATCTGCAATCAAAAAAGCACGAAAAAAGTAACCAAATAGAATAAATCGGATGAAGAATACACATGAATACCTTTATACCAAGAGATTGACTTGTTAGCATCACACGCTTTTCAACATTAGACCTCTATGATTAAACATCAATTCCCCTGATGAATAAGATAAGATGGCTAAGGAGAAATCAAACAAAACAAATCAAAAAGCGAAAAGACAAAAGAACATATCATAGGGTTACATTTCTCACAGAAAAAAAAGCTAAGAAACAAACCAAATCTATGGTTGAAATTCCTTTTGTGCCGAACCAATTCATCTCTCGGAAGACTGCTATCACTGAATTAAAATTCAACCTTAAAATTTAGAAAGATGAATTATTATCAAATTAACACCGGGATAGAAGGGTGGGAAATTAGGTTTGTTTTAAAAACTGATAGATGATTTTCATCTGTGTTTCTTCGCCGAGTCGCCGTTGTTAAGAATTTGAGCTCGACTTTGGAGAGGAAAGTAGAGGAGAAGGATTATTGAGATTGAAAATTAGGGTTTGAGAAGGGTTAATGAAAAAAATACCTCTAATTCTTGATGTACTTTGTTGATACTTCTTCAATCGATGGAATTCTTCCGTCTACAAACTTGGTTATTGTAGTGGAGCCGTAATTATTTAACGGCATACTCAATAAAATTGATTCTCACAAAACCCAAATTTATGAATAATTTTGCCCTAATTTTTACGCAAGTGTTATGAGATGAAAAAGGAAGTGTTATGAGATGAATTCAACAATTTGAATCCAAAGTATAAAGCATAAGATGAATAAATTTAATCGATGTTGCTGGTGATACAGAGAAAGAGATAAATAAGAATAATACTCGTATTGAGGAAGGAAAGAGTTTTCACTTCTTTGATATTAACGGAAAAAGGAATTACTTCGAGCCACATGATCGCATCTGGACGGACACGAATGACTCTGGTGGCTCTGTGATTTCGGCCACAGGATTGCATCTGTACGGACCCGAATAACTCCGTCGGCCGATCTTTCCAGGCCACAGGATCGGCCAATCCGACGGTGGCTGTGTCTTCGGAATTACTTTTTTTTTCCTCCCAGCAGCTATTCCGGGCCGCAGGATCTCCGAATCCGACGAACACTAATGACCCAGTCATAACCACCACATCTTCTTACAGGATCGCATCTGTACGGACCCGAATGACTCCCTCGCCGATCTTTCCAGTCCACAGGATCGGCAAATCCGACGGTGGCTATGTCTCCCGAATTACTTCTTTTTTCCTCCCAGCAGCTATTCCGGGCCGCAGGATTGCCAAATCCGACGAACACGAATGACCCAGTCATAACCACGGCGTCTTCTTAATAAAGAGAAAAGAGATTATGGGTGGAGGTTGTAAATACCTGATCTTGTTGCATCTTGATTCAATCTACCATTTTTTTTTTTTTCAAGAACCAACTCCTTTAAAATTACTAACGATTTTCAGCATACCGAGGATCTTTAGCAAACAATATGGGACAAAATCCCAACGATGATAAAAGGCCAACCAGCAATGCCAAAGAATTAAGTTGAAGCTAGAAGAACCGACAAAAGGCCGCCAAGAATAGACCCAATATTTCGTGTTAGCCGAAGCCAACCTAGTTACGCACGACAGGGTAATTGTCATCAGTTGAATCAGCAAGTTATGATAATTTAAAGGTATAGGGAATAGGTAGTTCGATGGCACCATGCATAGCGGGCGTCTCAAATGGAAAACTACCCCCTTCGCCTCGTCCCTTTTATATTCTCAAGGAACTAAAACTTTCTATATATATATATATATATTCCATTTCACGAAATTTCTTTCAGCATTCTTTTGGTATTCCTTTACTTCGTAGTTTAAATTTTGGCAAACAAAAATAATGAAATCTCATAACCGAACAATTGCTAAATAACCTGTTTATATTCTCCTCTGAATTTCTAATATATATATATATATATAGTGGTATATATAAGTACAGGTTTTCATGTTACTTATTTTCATACCCGAAGGGTAAGAGGTATTGCCGTATTGGCTTAATTATAAGAGATCTTTCCCGGCAGCCGTTGGCATCCATCCCCAGTATTTCGTCCTGCGCTGATACCGGGGACCACATTCCATCCTTTGGATTGTTCGTTGAGCAGTTTAGCCTTACACGCCACTCCATCCGCTCCTTGTCATGACTAATCAAAAGCGTACCAGGAAAACAAAGTTTGGTTGAGGGTTGTACGTGTCCTGATTGGAACGGGACAATCTGCAATTGTATGCATCGGCTGCTTCTTAGTCCCGAAGGCCGACGTCTCTTAAGGGTTTTTTCAATAAGGCCTATCATGGCAACAGCTTAGAATGTCTGTCGATGAAGACTAAGCCAGCAAAGGATATACAAAGATATATTATCCTTGACCAAATCAAATCTATCGTAAGCTTCTCCTGCAAAATAAGTTTTAAAACTCATCCTGGAAATCTGGAATCCTCTATATAACCTCTGCAAACTCTAACCATACCCTCTTCCGGCGCTGAATTTTCAGGTATTATTATTTTTGCTTTAGTGCTTCAGATTTTTTATTTTTGGATGGATCTTTTTGTATGTGTCTTATCTTTTGATTTTTTAAAAGCTTATATTAAATTTTGAATTCATCTTAGTTCGTTTTGTTGGTGTGGCAAACAAGGATATCCCAGTTGTTTGATGATGAGTTTATTCCCCAATCACAAGCGCAAACGAGAAGAAGAGGAAAAGAATGATCAAGATCGTCCATGCAAAATCAGGAGAACCACAAACCTCCCGGATGACTGTTTGAATCTTATATTTAAATACCTAAAAACTAGAGATGATCGCAATTCCTTTGGATTAACTTGTCGTGACTGGCATCGTATTCATGACAACAATCATGAATCTTTATGGTATCGTAATAATTATGAGTCAGTTCATAAATATGAGCCAGCAGGTAAATATCCAAAAATTAGTCCTGAAAGCCTTGCCATAATTACTTGTAAGCTGTTGATTCGATTCCAACACCTCAAAATTTTGTGTCTAGGAAGGTTGCCTAGGATAACTGATGTTGATACATTAAAGTCACAATCCTTTGGCTCCAACGTTCAAAAGTTGTACTTAGATAATCGCACTGACTATTCCCCCAGGTATTCAGATATACAGTTGTCCTTAATATTCTCTTGGTTTCCTCGTTTGAAATGTGTAAGTCTGGGTTCTTCTGATATTACTGATAAAGGTTTAGAGACCTTGGTAAAATGTTGTCCATCCTTAAAAACAGTCGACCTCAAGAAGTGTTGCTCGATTACTGATTCAGGATTAAGTTGTCTGCTACAAAACTGTCGAGAACTGCGTTCACTTAATATTTCATGCTGCAGCAGTATAACAGGTATTGGGTTTCTAGGGTGTGCACATACCTTAACCCGTCTTGCTGCATGCGAATGCAAACTTACACTAGAGGTGATTAAAGCTATTGTTAATGGTGGTGAACTTGAATATCTATATCTCGAGACAGTACCCAGTGAATTGGCCAAAGTTGATAAAGGATGCATTATTAATACCGAAGCAGTTCTGACGATTTCAAAAGGTTGCCCTTTATTGAAGCATTTGTTCCTATCAAATTGTGAGGATGTAGAGCTGGAAGGATATGAAGCTATAGGTATGAATTGCAAAGAATTGGAGAAGCTTTACGTGATGGGGTGCCAAAGGTTATGTGATATGGGGTTGCAAGCTATATGTGATGGGTGTAACAAGCTTATTGAATTATACATAGATATAAATAAAAATAGTTGTAGCAGCTCTATTATTGAGCATTTCGATGGCAAAAAGCCTGAAGTGATTTTATGGTCGTAGTTCGTTTTCGAGTTGGTTTTAATTCAATTGCTATATGTGGAAAAGTTAGAAGTTTGCACTGCAAAATTAATTTCATGTCAGTCTTGATCAATTGTCGTTTTCCATTTCTTTCTCTTCAGTTACTTTAAATCCTCTGCACCAACTTTAATGGGTGCCGCCTAGATCAAATCCTTGATGGGATAGGTTGGAGAATTGGGTAGACAAAGTGCATGCTTTATTATTATTAGTGGAGGCCAAAACACACCTGATCTTGTTGCATCTTGATTCAATCTATGTGTATTCTTGTATACAGATACAATGTTGCATTTATGCAATGTTGGGAACCGAAAGCTGTTGTATCTAAAGACCGTTTTACTCGCCCGAGCATTACTAAGCCAATGTCTAGTCATTTTGTTTTGACCGCCCCCATTGGCTGGTGGTTGTTTTCTATTGTGTCTGAATTGAGCTAGGTAAAGTAACGGCGGCGGAGCCAGGGCCAGGATTTAAATGATGGAGAGGCCATATACAAAACAATTATAAAAAAAATCGAAACCAGTATGAAAATTTTATTCCAGGATTTATGTTTTAATTGGTCGATGCACTGATCGACATAAATGATAAACACGGTGTTGTTAAGTTTATTTTCCCAATCACATTAAGTTTTGAATTTGAAACGAATCAAAAAATGAAATTCAAAAGATATCTTTAAGGAAAACTTTAACAATTCTATTTTAAAAAGGCTACGTGTTGTTATACAAATTCTCAGTAAGATTTGTTGGAGGGGCAACTAACTACAACTTAGAGAATTAGGACCAAATCTGCCTATTATCCTAGAAAAATTTGCGAAATGCATGGCCACCCACAACTTACATGTAGCTCCGCCACTGTTAAGTAAGGTGATTGGGAAGTTGTTTTTTTTTTCTTCTACACATGATGAATTTCAGCTTGAAAATTTCAACCGCGATCTCACACTAACACTTACCGCAAGCTCTTAGGCCTCATACGTGAGAGGTCTGGGGGTCAACCCTCATATTGGCGTTTACTGTTGCGTTTACTGTTGCTACAAATTGAACAGAGCTAGACACACTGATCCTGCACAAGTTTGGTACTTCCCATCTAAATTTCCTCAAAGAGGCCCTTAACATAACCAGCACACTGAAATGTACTCAAACGCTGATTTTCTGGTAATACCAAGGGGTGCAAGTAGAGGTGTAAATTGGCCGGGCCAGCACGTTAAAATTCGAGCCCGACACGGCACAGCACGGGCACAACACGTTAGTTTAATGTGTTGTGTTGTGCCAGACAAATAGGCACATCAGCACGGCACAACACGCGACATGTGTTAGCACGCGGCACAACACAGCACGACACGTGAAGAAAGTACGCCACGTCATGCATAAAATACTACACAATACTTCACATTTGATGCATATTTCACAAAAGAATCATTGTTTTAGCCAGTTTTTGACATTTTATTTTCATTATGCTAATTTATTTCTATAATGATACATGTACTAACTAAAATATATAAAAAATATGTACTTTGGAAAACATTAAATAAGTGTATTAGCACAGCATAACACGGCACAACATTAAATATGTACTTTGAAAAAATAAGTTTATTTTTCTGGCACAGCACGCCATTTAGCACGGCACAACACGGCACGTCTGAATCTCTAGCACAGCCCAACCCAGCATGCAGCCCAACACCCAGCACGTAGCATGCTAAGCATGTGACGGGCCGACACGTTTTAAACCTCCAGGTGCAAGTAACACAAAATGGGTCTGGGAGCCCATTTTAGGCTTAAGAGCCGGTTGTACTTTAAGTGAAAAGCTATCACCATAATATATCTCACAAACCAAAGTCGCACAACATAATCCAAGTTTGTCCAGTAACCAAGACCTCTTATGCCTAAAAATTTATATGCTAGAATATGGGCATCCCACTCAAAACTATTTGGCAATGAATGGAAAGGCCCTAAGAATTATAAACCGCAGGATCTTTGATAATCCAGACAATGCGGGACTAATAATCTCAACAATTTGTTTGGTGACCTCGATTTGCATCAACACTCAAAATCTTTTAGTGTGAAGTAAAATTGTATTGTAGTTCGAAATTTCATGAAGGATGCAAAACCTTCCGTGTAACTCAAATTTGCAAAGAAATTAGTTCTACTAGAAAGTTGCATGCGACTCGAAAATTGCCTTATACTTCAATCTACTAAAATCTGCTCCAAGAGCCTAATGAGCAAAGGCATCGGTATCATGCCCCTATTTCTACCATGAAGATCCAAAATTTACCCCCTTACTAAGTGATCCAAAATCTACATTGCGGTCAAAAGTAAATTAGATTTGTATATAACTTAAGATGTGCTCATATAAACCAAAATCTGACATTGTAATCGGAACACGTTGTAATTGGGCCGACCGACTGGAGTCCCTCTTATGGCCACCGTGTCAGGAAAAGTGATACTTTCACATTTTCAATTTCACCTATTTTAGGTAAAAATGAAAGTGTGAAAATCTCTTTTTCTGAAACGGAGGTAGTATATGCCTAAAAATATCAACAAAAAACAAAGATGTATAATGAATTATGGAGCCACCACAAAGGATGTATAACTTTATACAGTTGTATTTTGGGTCATGCATGGAAAAAACAATTGATCGCGCGGGCATTATTTGAACGAGCATCTTCCAAACCGTTGGATAATCAAGATGTGACGTCATTAACTTATGACTTAACCATTAGTTAGAGAACATATTTCGACGGATTTTTGCAAATCATTTTGTTTCCACGTACTATATATTATCCTTTTAATTGTGGGCGCCAAAATCTCAACAATCAACCGTCTCGACCAAACCTTGAAAAGAGAACAGTATCCCATCAGCTTCCTATATACTGTTTTCCCGGTTTCATTTGTTCGTTCCACTAGAAAATTTCAAAGCCTGATTTTTTTTTTTAAACTCAAAAAAGACAATATATTGAAAAAAAGATCAATTCACCACCAAGACAGTGATAAATCGAAAAAGGAAAAGAGAAACAACGTCTAGCTCAATTATAGTAGAGCCACAAAAAACCAGAAATAAAAGCAAAAACCCAAAGCAAACAAACACCAAACCTCCATTATCTCATGACTGCCACCCAGTTCTTTAGAATTGTATCCAAAGAAATAATTTCAAAGCCTAAATTGTTGACGATTTGTTTATATGATCCAACTCACAGAGTAAGGCCGCTGAGACGACTTGCATGGACACTATTTTCATAACTGAATAGTGACAGATCTTCATTTTGCAAAGATTTCAATTTAATGTTTATCAAATTCAACTGAATACCGTGTTTTGTTCAAATGTTGATTCACAAAATGAGTATTTGAACCAACAATGTACCACTCTTTAAATATGTCACAAATTCCACTTATGTTGCGTGAAACATATGGTTTAAGATTAATTACTAATAGTCGAGCTGCTCTACAAGAAACAGTGTTGTACAACCAAGTACCCCTCTCAATTGAAGCACAAATCTAACATCCTTACCATCTCTCAAACAAGCAAACACAATCTTGTTGGACCTTCAGACCAATCATTTTCTAAAAACAAATTAAAACGCCAAATAAACATTGTTCAAGTCGTTTACAATTTCTGCCATAAAGAAAAGAAGAAGAAAAAACAATCCATCCAAGTAGGTTTATTACCAACTAGTCTTCGAAAGTTTTTTGTTCGAGCAATTCAATAAGAAAACCAAAATAAACCGATCCAAGCTAGCAAACATTTACATGCAATCAGTAAACTTTTGTTAGTTCCATATTGTTATAAGGTTCAAGATTTGAACTTCAAAAGATCCAAGCCAAAGAGAAGAATATATAGATAGGTTATATCCACTAAAATGTGTTTTACCTCGTTAGGTTCCGCATTTCTGACGACCTAAATTGGGTTTCTTCACCTTCCACCATAGATGCTTCCTAAATTGAACATACCCATATTGTTATACATGCCATACTTCTTTTGGAGATATTTTTTAAGAGGAACAAACCTCAGTTTGAAGAAAAGAATTGGCAGTAGCTGATGTATAGGATGTAAGTTCTTCAACTGAACAGCATAAGTTTTTAATTTAGACCTAAAAGATATAATTTGTTTGATAGAAATGATTTTCAAGGTTTCCAAAAGAATAAACGATATGCTCTATTTTGTTGGCGCCAAAAATAGAGGAGGATCACGGATATATTAGGTATCAAAGGAACAAATTAGCAAGATTTGCAAAAATCTGTTCGAATTTAGGCTAAGGCCCGACCCATGGGTTACCCATAATATCAAGCCCTTAATTAAAAGGAGTTTAAATCTAGGCCTGAAAATATTAAAAGACGTTGATACCTTTATGCATAATGTCAAGCCATAATTAAATAAAATTTAAATTTAGGCCCAAAATTATTAAAATATAGTGTGATGATGTTCCAACCACCACCGACCACCACAGCCACCGGCAACCACCTCCGACCACCACTGCCAGCCACCGACGCCAACCACCTCCGACAACCGCCGCCGCCAACCACCACCGCCGACCACCACCGCCGACCACCATCAACATATGGATGTGTACACAAAAGTTACACATGCATATGACATGTGTATCCAGAAGTTATACATTCATATGACATGTATAATACAAAGTTACACTTGTATATATATATGTACTCAGTAGTTACACATGTGTACGCAGAAGTTACACATGCATATGGCATGTGTAATAAAAAGTTACACATGCGCACGGATGTGTACTCATTAGTTATACATTCAAAACTACACATACAGAAAATACATATATTACTTTAATGTTTGTTTACAATAATTTTCCTGTTTATCAATTATGGTAACACTACATATGTAAAACGACAACCTCGAAATAAGCCACTATATCCTATAATATAAATCCTCGCGAAGCACCAAATATCTTCCAATTATTGCATTTGGTCCAGTCAAGGAAATCTGCATATTCCAGGGAAAAATTTTTAGTCAAATACCCAGCAAGAGGAGGCATCAGTTCGTAAACAGGTTTGATGAAACAACATATATCAGGAAACAAAAAAAGAAAGAAAAACATTGAATCAATGATACATGGGAATGAATGAGACTATTGTAGTTTTGGTTCCCTGTCTACGTTAAATTTGATGATCGAACTTAATGCGACTCAATACACAGTAATTTGTGAAAGAAAACCAAAACTTAACAAAATTTAAGCAATGAAAGCAGTTATAAATGAAAATGCGCAAAAATGAAACAAGAATATGAGAATGGCTTGTGCAAAGGAGAAGTATATATAAGAGATATATCTACCTAGCATCTAGTTTAAACAAAAATGGAAAGGCACAGAAAAATGAAAGCAATTCCTATAACTTGTGTATTCAAGCATTATACAAGTAACCTGCAAAAATGCACCTAAACATATTATGACTTGTGTATCTACCAGCTACATAACAACAATCATAGAATTCACATCCAAAAAAAATCAATAGAAGGAGTTACACATGCATCTAACTAGTGAACTAAGAGTTACGCATGCATCTGACTTGTGTAACTAAGATTTACACATGCATATGGCATGTGAACTCATGCATAAAACGTGAAATGAATCCAATAAGACACATATCTGGTCATTACATCTGCACAGTTGGAACCTAGAAATATGTTTAGCATATTATGGAACAAAATCAAGATTATAAATGTGTAAGATACTCACATCATCTTTGACTTCTTATTTCCGTACTCGATATCCTCTTCTGGTTCTAAATCATTGCATTTGAAGTCTCCCCTTTGTGCTAGCTGCATGGAGTGCATAAGACTGCAAACAGCAATTATAATAGGTATAAGACTTTTTAATTAGCAAGTAAAAAACATGGCCAGTGATAAATTCAAATGTTAACTTTTTATTTTTGGCCATGTACAATTATTAGTAGTAACAACCATTACTATATGTAAGTAAAATCTATGTACATAGAAGTTACACATCTAATTAGCATGTGTAACTAAAAGTTACACATCTGTTTAGCTTGTGTAACTAGAAATTACACATCTATTTAGCACGTGTAACTAGTAGCTACACAGCATTAACATTTGAAGAAAAAAAATTAGGCTGCAAAATCCATGAATACGAATACCACATAAATACACTTTACTTTGCAAAACTGACAAAAGGGCATACCAGCAATGTTGCTCCAAGACCTTTATACAAGCCAAAGCAACCCTTTACTTTGCAAAAAGTACGAAACGAATGTGAAACACCTATGTAATAAACTTCATGTCTCTGCGAGTTGCATGAAATCAAGGGTCAATAAGCACTCAAACAGAAGTTTAAGAACAAGATGGAAGGACATCAACATATTCATATACCTCGAGCATGTTTTTCCATATCTTTTCATATGTCATTCCATTATAAACTCCATCATTAATATCATCAAGAGCACACCATTGTATCTGCAATGGATTTAAAAGTTACAATAGTAAAATTGTTACCTACTATTAAATCAGAGTTGTTCTCTGCAGTGTGCTAGTCCATATCTGAATCATTCAACGACTACAAGTTGTGAACTACTTTACATGGATGATATTATTATAAACTCAGCATATTGAGTACTCTAACATTTGGAAAAGTTATAACAACATAAAGGTGATAAACTACAAGTCATAATAGTGTCATCCAATCTGCATGATATCCCATTCCATAAGAGCTTGCAAAACTATAAACATAGACTTTTTCTCGTATCCAATTACCATGTGTATCTATAAGCTACACATCCAGTTAGCATGTGTAACTACTAACTACACATCCATTTAGCTTGTGTAATTAGAAGTTACACATCTAATTTGCATGTGTAACTAGTAGCTACACATCCATTTAGCTTGTGTAATTAGAAGTTATACATCTAATTTGCAAGTGTAACTAGTAACTACACATCCATTTAGCTTTCCAAAGTTACAACACTCTGAAATTCATATGTAAAAAACTCCATAAGACAATGCAATCATCTTAATAACTAACTGAATGTATTAAGCCTGTATTAAGTCATATTATCCCAAATTAAAAGTTACAATCAATCTTAATAACTAACTTACTTGATTTCAAGTCATATTATCCCAAATTAAAAGTTACATAAACTCTAAATTAGATACATGATTCAGTTTTTGAGATCAACTAATTACCTGTGACGACCACCAACACCACCAACAGAAATTAAACATTGTTCATCCTCTTTCTTCTCATATTTTCCTTCAATTTTATCCACTTATTATTCAACCTCCCCATCAAAATTATCACCAACACCATTAATCAACCCTATAAAATCAAATGGAAATATAAAAAACAATAAATCGAACCTGAAACAACAAAAAAAAAACATCAACAATAAAAATAACAAACAAAAACATGCCTAGATTCAAATTAAATGAATCGATTGATTCAAGAAAAATCATGTTGTTTCCATCTCTGATCTCATTTGACGGGTAACGAAGATTAAGATGCTCTGAGTTCATAAATAAACTTAGATTTTCAATCGGAAATATAGATTAAAAGTTAAATCGATTTTCAATTCGAAACCCTAGAAAATTTGTTGACAATTTATTTTTGAAAATTTCAATCTCAAAAGAGATATCAAGATGAAATAACTATAGATCTATGTTCTGATCATATTTTGAATAAACATTTCTAGATGAAATCAGATCGATTATGTTTTCAACAGTAATTTTTTTTTTCTTCTGATATCGACTTGGAAATCAACAAATTAGAAGTTTAAATTGAATGAGAAGATGAAGATATATCGAACTTATCTTTGTCATCATGATTTGATGATTAAATCTTCATTTCTAGTTGTTGTTGACGATTTTCATTCAGTTTTCTTTACCAATATGCACTGAAATCGCAAGAACAATAGTTGTTGACGATGTTGTAATGTGTGAGAACTTGATTTCGGGAGAGAAATGTTGTTTCAGATCTGGAAATGAAGAATCTGACGAGATGCAGAAGAAAATCTCGTCTGGAGGAGAGAGAGGCAAAATCTGAAAATGAAAATATCTTCTGATATTCCTCTTGTATATATACAAAAGGGTACTGTTGTCATTATTAAAATTCATATTAATTAATTATGGGCCAGATCCGAAGAAAATTTGATTTTTTGGGCCTAGCAATATCATTTTCCTAAAGTATGGAGTTAACAATGGATGGTCCATTTACTGGGGCTTCTATATGTTGAACCCATATAGAAGGGGGGTTATAGTATTTTTCCCTTATAACTATTGTTAAGTCATAGTTTAATGACGTCATATCTAGATTATCTAACGACTAGGAAGATGCTCGTTCAAATTTGCTCGCGCGCCGTGCGATCAAATTTTTTCCCGTCATGCATCCACTAATTTGATTATGCAACCACTAAAATGATGTATATGCCTCAAAAATAACACTCCAACAAAAAAAGAATGTATAAAACGTTATGCAATCAGCGGTGTTTCTTCTTGTTTTTTTTTGTCGGCACTCCCCACTGTAGTAGCGGTGTTCTAGTTTATCAGATGATCCGAAATATCATAAATCCACCTTGCGCTCAAAAATTTCTCAGGGACAAGATGTTTATATCGTGACCTAAAATCTTTGTTGTTAATTTGTAATAAATCCGAAATTTGAGATTAACACCACAATTATTATGCATCATGACCTTGAATGTATACAGACTTAAAATCTCTTTCTATTAGTATGAGTTAAGAGATCTATCAACATCTACTAGTATGAGTTAAAGAGGTCTATCAACAAGATTGTATAAACAGGAAGATCAGGCCATTAATGCACACATAATTGATTATTTTCTACTCTTTTCACTGATCCAGATACTGCTTCGTGTGATTTGCATACTTTATCTTCTTTACTTCCTTCGGTGATCACTGAACAGGAAAATCATATGCTTACTTCACATGTTACAGAATCTGACATTAAAAAAGTGGTCTCCCAACTAGGGGCTCTTACAACCCCTGGTCCAGATGGTTTTCAAGGATTGTTTTACAAAAAATACTGGCACATTGTTGGCCCTAATATAGTTGCTCTAGTCCAAGACTTCTTCGTGATAGGTAGTCTTAGCCCTGAGTTGAATAGAATTTTCATAGTTTTAATTCCTAAAACCAAAAATCCAAACACTATGAAAGAATATCGACCAATAAGTCTATGCAACTTTGCTCTTAAAATTATCACCAAACTCATGGCGAATCGTTTGCGACCTCTTCTAAATTTGTGTGTCTCGAAGACTCAACATGCTTTCATCTCTGGTAGGTCAATATTTGATTCTATTCTCATGACAAATGAAATTTCATGTTCCTTTAAAGCCAAAAAAGGTAAGAATGGTTGGATGGCACTCAAAATAGACTTCTTTAAAGCTTTTGATTGTGTTCGTTGGAATTTTCTGTCAAACATTTTGCATTGTCTTGGTTTCAGTACTCATTGGATTAATCTTATTCATATCTATGTTAGTTTTGTTTCTTTTCAAGTTCTTGTAAACGGTTCTCCAATTGATGTCTTTTTTCCCACTGGGGGTCTTAGGCAGGGGGATCCTCTTTCCCTCTACCTTTTTTATCACCGTCCTTGAAGTCCTTTCTAGAATCATCACGATTAATATTGAACAAAAGACTATTCAGGGATTTTGTGTGGCCAGATGGGCTCCCTGTATAACTCATAATTTTTTTTTTTTGCAGATGACAGTATGGTGTTTCTAAAGGCTACCCACAAGAATGCTATTAAGTTTAAATCTATTTTAGATCGGTTTTTGCAGTTGGTCTGGTCTCACTTGCAATTTTAAAAAATCTCTCCTCATCACCTCTAGCAACATCAGTAAGAAACAAGGTACTGCTCTGGCCAATATTCTCAACTCTAAAAGAGGTCCTGACCCAGGTAAGTACTTAGGTGTTCCTATTCATTAGGGAAGAGTTAATAACTCTACCTATCTTGATATTATAGACAGGATTTCTTCTAGGCTACAAGGTTGGAAAAGTCATCTTCTTAAATTTGCCGGACTGTCATGGGAAGTCTAGAGTTCATGATATTAACTGGAATAACTTGCGTAAGCCTGTTTCTCATGGGGGATTAGGTATTCGGGAGTTAAACAATCATAATTTAGCTCTGTTAAGTAAAATGGCTTGGAGAATCTCCTCCAATGATAACTCTTTGGTTAGCAAACTCGTTAAGGCTAAGTATTTCAAAGATCCTGATATTTGGACCTGTCCTATCAAGAAGAATTGTTCTAGGAGTTGGCATAGCATTATGGAAGATAGGGATACTATTGTTCAAAGTCTTAGATGGAGTCTTGGTAATGGGTAGGATATTAGCTTTTGGAATGATGTGTGGGTCAAGAATATTCCCCTGATTTCCATTGTTGATCCTCATTTAATTGATAATTCCGATCTCCGTGTCAAAGATGTCAACGACAGGGCCTCTTCCACTTGGAACTTAACTGATATTCAAGTTGTTATGCCACCTAATGTCTTTACAGACATTCTTTCTATTCCAATTCCACATTTTGCATCTGCAGTTGATAAGCGGATTTGGATTCATAACTTTTCTAGAGAGGTCAGTGTTAAAAGTGCCTACCAGCATCTTATTCGCAGCAACTTGAAACATGACTATAACTCCGATTGGTATTACATATGGAAACTTCATGTACCTCAAAAACTTAGATATTTCATATAGCAGGTTTGTTTTAACAAGCTTGTAGTTAGGGAAACGCTTTACCGTCGAAGGATTGTTGATTCCCCTAGCTGTCTAATGTGCCACTCTAATATTGAATATGTTTTCCACATGCTTGTTAACTGTCCTAACATTTCTTCGGTGTGGCAACAGGTATATTCTAGATGGGAGCCCCTCAAACCTTTTGGGCCTACTGTTAAATGCATATATTGCTTATATTTAGTGTCGAATCCATGCTAGTAATTATTTATATTCTTGCAAATTATTGTATATTACGTTTGTTTTTCTATATTTGTGTTTTATTAGGTGAATCATTCAAAATAAGCGAATTGACACTTAATTGTGCAAACAAAAGAAGTTAGCTACAAGCGTAAAAGGGCGGAAGACCAAGTGAAACTCGTCCGAATCCAAGAGTGAAAGAATGGAGTCATTCGGACATTGTATGAGAAAGTTACAAGCATTTGAAGCAAGCGAAATTACTGAGCGCACAGAATTCATAAAGGCACCCACCGTTTTACTCAGGGCAGCCACAGATTAGGAAATGAACGCATTTTCTTTAGCAAGCATCACGACCAGTTCAGGGAACTGAATTAGGTAACCGCCATTGGCAAGTGACGAAGATGATGAACTTGGACTCTGGAGCTGTTATGACTGTCGATTAAACTCGAGATTGAACAGGGAAGATAGGATGAATGGGACTCGAATGACAGAGATGGATAACTCGAGTTTGGCTTTGCTGTTACAGTTGGGGTCGAGAAAAGATGGAATCAATTGTGCTGTTGCTGTTCAGTCATGGAAAGATGATATTAGCTGATGGAGAGAGCTCGAGTTATAAAACATGTGGATATGGAACGTGCAGAGGCAATGATTGACGAGAACGCTGTTAGGAATGGAGAGTTGCAGTGAGAAACTCGGGGAGAATGTTGCAGTCGACAAGAATGCTGGCAGTAATGATGATTGGAGAAACAAGCAGCTCGAGTTGGTTTACAAGACAGGATGATGGTAATGGGTTGCTGCCGAGAGTTGATGGTAGTGAAGAGGATGAAGGTCAGCAATGGAGTCTTGGAAAGATCTCGAGTAAGAAAACAGAGAAGAAGAACAATGGAAGACAGCAGGCTGGTGTTAATGAAAAGTACTGGAGTTCGAATTGGTTGGCTGCCATTGATGATAATATAATGATGCTGTGGTTATCGATGGGACAGTGATGATTTCCACGGTGATGAGATAGAGAATCTGTAACAGAATTTAGCCGATAAGATGAGGTTGCTGTGAGTGATGGCTTGATGATGAGGATGAAGTAAGACCTTCGGAGAAATAATCCAGTTGGTGTAATGGAGTTGGAGCAGTAAAACAGGAGAGGTGGTATTCATGGTTGGAGACGATGGAGTTCAGATAGAGATTGGTGGCTGCTGGTTGATAGAGATAGGAAATATGGAAGCTGAGAAGGGATCGAGAGAATAAAATCTCAGATGAAAGATGGTTTTCACAGAGGGCCTGGTATAAGTGAAGCTAACTGGAAAAGAGTATAAAGTCAGGGGAATTTATTCTTCACGGAGGTGAGAGTATCCGGGAGATTTGGTCGAGTAAAGGAAAAGTCAGGGACTTTGTAAACTCACGGTAACATGTGTGTCCGTGATTCTGACGGGAGTAAACAAAATTCCAGGAAAAAATAAAACTCACGGAGGGAGTTCTATCAGTGGAAGCTTGAGAAGGTCAGTGGAAATTTACACTGTCAGTTCCTCGGAACTGACAGGCTAATAAGGTTAAGCCAGGATTGTTGGGCTGGACTTCTGCCTCCTGCATGAGCCCGTGAAGACAGTTTGGACGTGGGTTGTTCTTTCACACGAGCTATACGTGATTTTGGTGCTAGTTTGGCTAGTTTTGGCAACTACTTTGACCGGGATTCGACGCATGGGCACATCAATATTTGGGACACCTACATAAGAGATATTTCTATCATTAATCTTTTTTAAATCTTTAATCAAGTTTTGGAGAGAAGAAACACAAGGAAGGGTTTGGAGCTATTTCCATCACCGTAACTATTTCTTTACCATTTTATCATATGAAACTCATGGGTTTTGTTAGTACCATGAGTAGCTAAACTTATTAGTGATTGGGGATAAATTCTAAGTTCTAGACATGATTTGAGTTATTATATAAATCGATTTTGAAGTTCTTTCACATGATTATTGATTGTTTATACTAATTAGAATATTTATGATTGATTGATAGATTTTTAGGTGGCCAACTGAATTAATTTGTTGATTCAATCAACTGCTCGTATTGAGTTAGGAGATAAGTAATAGTTGAATAATTCATACAAAAGTAGAGAACACAAGACCTTGCAGAGAGATTCTATATAGCGATTGTGTGTATAAATAACACTAGAAAGTGGACCTTGAGCTAAGAGTCTAGCTACTAGGATCAATCTATAATTCACAAAAGATAAAGCGTTCGAACAAATTACACCTTGAGTGAGCTACTACTAGGTGGTTTAGACGAGTAGAATCTGATATTGGAGAGCTTCACTACTTAGTGATTTAAGTAATTTTAGGGTATAGCACTAAGCTAGCTGTTATTCCACGATTGGTAATAATCTGTGATTAATTGTATTAATGGATGAATATAATAACTTGATGACTGTTTAGTAACGAAGAAGGATTCCCTGATCATATTTCTCTCCATTGCTTGCAAACTTTATTACTTTCAATTGCTTTGTTATTTACTTTGTTCTAAAATCTAAAACAAACCCCCATTGTTACACTTTTTGACAACTAAATCTCCCTGCTCTTCGTGGGAACGAACTTGACTTCCATTATATTATTTTTAATTGAGTAGAAATAAGATATTAATTTGATTGCACCTACGACACGCATCACCTACCTGGTTCAAGGAAGTTTGTTCTCTACGCCAGTTTGTAGACTCAATGCGTCGGAACTCTTTATTTCCTCACTTGTTATGACATATTTGGGTTTCTAGAAATCAATATGTGTTCTGCAATGTTCCAATTAACTGTCAACAAATCATTAACCGTGCTATCCAAGATGCTTTAGAATACCAAATTGTTTTGCAGAATATTGGTCCTGTCACTCATGATCATAAGCAGCGTATGAATGTTCAATGGGAGCCTTCACAATCTTCTCATTTTAAACTTAATACTGATGGTTCTGTTAATGATCGTAAATTTGCAGGAATGGGGGGTGTCCTTCGAGATGACAATGGTCGGTTTGTGGATGCTTATGCCGAGCATCTTCACCGAGCAACCAGTAATGTGGCAAAAATTTGTGCAGTTCGTTAAGGACTTACTTTGGCAAACAAATCGGGAATTCGACATCTTGAAGTGGAGTGCGACTCTCAACTCATTGTCCAATGGTGCCAAGGTATCTCCACCCCTCCTTGGCATATCAAGTGTCTAGTTAAGGAATCCAAGAACTACAGTCTCTTTTTTGTACTTGTATAATTACTCATAACTATAGGGAAGTTAACCATGTAGCTGATTTTTTTGGCTAAATCTGCTACTGGCAATTTTTTGTATGGAGAGTGAATAACACCACCTTCAGATGTTTGTAATCTCCTAAAAGAGGACGGCAAACTTGTGTCAAGAAAGGACCCAGTCGGATGACAGACATCCTCAAAAAGCGCTTTCATCGGTCATTGCTATCTCATTCAGAAAGAATTTGCTTGCGAGATTGTGAGGAGAGCCTACCCACGTACTGTTATTTTTTGCTGGTTTTGCAGCTTATCCAAAAAAAATATTAAAAAAAAATAATAATAATAATAACAGTATAAAAATTCTATACGGACGTCGAAAATCACAATGGAAAAAAATCGAAACCGACAAAGTTTTCTGGTGGGTCCCACCCCTACTCACGTGGGATAGCAAGGGACCATGTTTCCGGCTGTTTTTGTGAGTGTAGGTTTTTTTCATTCTTTTTTTTTGGTCGAATGACTCTAGGTTCGTTTTTCACCGACTGACACAAGAAATGGCCCCCATTTTTTCCGTTTTGAGCACGCAGTCTTAGAGCATCTAAAAAGGGAGTATTTTAACTTCTTAAATTTTAGGCCACCTAAGATTTACACAATTTTCTACACCAACAAAGATGTGGAAGTAGGATGTTAGGATGACGTGGTGAGTTAGTTATTTAGACATCCTCTAGCCCATCCTCTAGTTTTAGAGGTTATTGTAGAGGATGTGATAAATGTAGCCAAAAGTTTTAACCAATCAAATTGATATAAAATCAACCGAAAACAAAATATATGTAATGAAAAAAGTAGTTTAACCAATTAGATAAATACAAGTAGATTTTATTAGTAATCTTCATACGTCTACTGGTTGGAGATAATCTCTCTCAAATTCCTATAATGTAGGGAATTTTGGATTTCACATTTTGAAAGGATGTTTTCCTACACTAACCAGGTAGGAAACACATCGTAATCCGTTGGAGATGCTCTTATGTCCATCTGATTTCCTTTCGGGAAAAGTTGAAGTGAATTTCGAAGTGTGTCTAGCACCATTTTTTTTCCTTTATTTTAATAGACGAAGGCCTTTAAAAAGGCTAATGACCCCCCTCAACAATCGTCATAAGCCAGATTGGAGGCACAAACCAGTACATAGAGGACTTATGTTTTTTTGGCCATTGGGAAAGTTCATGAACAACAATATTACAAATCCTATGTTGGAAAGTAAAAACACGAGCAACTAATTTAGAGGAAAAAAACTTGATGTCTTTAAAGATAACATCAGTCCTGATACCACCATCAAACTATCCAGAGGAAAATAGTTTGATGAGGTCTTGAGCATCACTCTCTATAATGATACGAGTCAGGTTCTGCTCCACTGCTTTCTTTAACACAGCCCAAATAGCTCTTACTTCAGCTTCAATAGCAGAATGGACTTCAAAAACAACCGCAGCAGAAAAGAAAAAGCTTTCCTTGAGAAGTCTCTCATCACATATCCTTCTCCATTATCCAAAGAGATATCATCAAAAGCACCATCAGTATTGCATTTGATCCAACCAAGAGGAGGGGGCACCCATTTATCCACATACCAATAGGGACATAGGTGTTAATGTTTAGTTTAGGTTTCCTAGTCAATAATATAGCTTTGGCTCTATGTAGAAAAGTTAAGTGTCCTTCTTTAGCATTCTGAATAACTAGATTATTTCTACTACTCTATAAGGACCATAGAGTGGTTACAAAGAAGCATTGAGACTCATCAGGCAGTTTAGAAACAGGTTCAATTAACCAGAATTTCAACCAATTAATGAAAGTTTTATTACTAAAGGCATTGGTGTTAACACACACAGAGGTTAAGAATCAAACACTAGCAAAAGGACATAAGACCAAAGCATGCATAACAGATTTATTAGGATGACTGCATCTGGAACAATCCACAACATTCATAGGCATTCTAGAATTAATAACAGTCCTAGTAGGTAAAGCATTATTAGCAGCTTTCCAGATAAAAGTCTGTATTCTATGAGGAACTCTAATTTTCCAAATATGATTCCAAAGTTTTTTACAAGGGGAAGACCTAAATCCTCTTATTCCCAAGTAGGCAGATTTATAAGTAAATTTGCCATTCTTTGAAAGGTCCCAAGCCCTCCTGTCAGGAGTGCAAAGCTGGCTTAAGGGATTGGTAAGGATCTTCTTAACAGACACATCATCAAATTGGGTGTTGAGTCTACCAATGTCCCAATACCTGGTGCTGGGATTAATGAAATAAGACACTTTAATACTAGGGTCAGGGGGACAAGAAGGTTTGGTGTAGCGGATCTTAAAATTGGGATCCACTTATCACACCAAGAGTCTATAAACTTTCCATCATCAATAATCCAATAAAGGAAAGGATTAATAATTTCCTTAATAGCATGTAAACATTTCCAAGTCCAAGAGAAAAGTGTAGGACACCGAGCATTTAAAAAATCAGTGCACCTCCGTCCCCAATATATAGGCCGAGAAGTGAGTTTCTCTTAGAATAATTTTTTTTTTTTTGATCCATCATCTTTCCTGTTCTACCCTTTCTACAATTTCCAACATTAGAAACATTAACTTAATTGTGGTGATAACTACCTATAATAAATAAGGGTAATGTATGGAAAAAGTTTCTTGGAATTGAAAATCCGCCTATCTAATGGGACTACAAATTTTCAAAACTCCGCCTATATAATAGGGACAGAGGGAGTAGCATGTAAACATTTCCAAATCCAAGAGCAAAGTGTAGGACACTGGAAATTCCGAAAATCAGTGCAACACTGTTTTTGGTGTCAAAGAAGCGTTTTTTATTTTGTGTAACGCCAAAATGAATTTAGTCTAAACACGTGTGCCGAACCACAGTACGCATAATGAACCTAGTTTAATTGGGGGCAAGGGATTTTAATTGGGGGCCTTGCACTAGAGGACAAAAAAGGTCACCCCACCCTAATTTTGGTCACCCCTTATCAAAATAATTTCTAAATGGCTAAAATGCCCCTGACTGATTAGTATTATAAATTAATTAAGTTAATTAGTGTGGTAATTGTGTTTAGATTAAAATATGATTTTGGGATAAAAATTTGGGGAGATTTTATTTTTGAGTTTTTATGTGTTGAGAAGAAGAAGAAGAGTTTTGAGAGGAAAAACTAAGGTTTTTTAGAAATGAGTGATTCAAGTGGAGGGAATGAGGTTGGTGAAGGTTCAAATAACAACCACGATTGTGTTGATGGTAAGATTGTCTCAACTAATCCTATGGATTGGATGTTTGAAGAAGAGATGTTAATAGAGTAAGCCATGAATAATGGTGCAAATGAAGAACCTATTGCTCAAAATGAAGGAACCAATCCTCGAAATGAAGAACCCGGAGCTCAAAACAATCAGGTAAACTTCCTATACTCTTCAAATCGTCTGAATGTTGGTCCAAGTGGTCGATTCATGGTCACTATGGAACTACTCAGAGTGAGGGTCATTATAGTCGTGTGTTGTATACACTAACGACCCTAAAGAATCGTCAGTCTGTTTACACTCACGGAGACGACTCTAACCTGCAACTTTTAATGATGATGAAAAATCGTCAAGATGGTGTGTTAAACAATGACGACTCTTTTTAGTAGTTCACCTAGAGTCATTAGTTGATTCGTTTAATACCCGGGCGACTCTCGAATCCAAACTCTCTGTAAAAAAACGCAAGTTTTTGTGTTTTTGAGTCGTCATAAGGATATTCTGATATACTGACGACCCTAACCAACTATTAATAATTTTAGTTAGAGTCGTAACTTTCGATATTTATATACCTTAACGACCCATACTGTTAATTTTTAAGATTTTTGATTCCATAGAATCATTTCATTGAATCGTAAAAGGCATACATCTTGCATAGCGTTGCATTGAAGGAAATGAAATACAATAGATAATAACGGTGCACTTAAACACTTAACCATAAAGGTTATAATTATAGGTAGTACCTTCCAAGATGAGGTAGCAATTGTCGAACTCAAACTTTTTTCCACGAAGCACCTCGTATCGGGCATCCGCCTTCCCCAACTGAAAACGCAAAACAGAAACTTAGTTAGTATTGTTAAAAGCTTTCGATAAGTTTGACCTCTTGTTTAAATACTTACTCTTATAGAACCCAATATATTGGGTAAGGTTTCCCTTACGGCCTTCATTCATCTTTTGAAAGCTTCACATTCGAAGAATATCTCCTCGAACCGTTCCTTGACGAGTTTCAAAGACCTTGAGTTACAATTTCCGTCTAACGCCACAAAAACAATGAATACACGATTCCACCAAGAATCCGATGTTTGATCAATGTCTTTTCCTAGATCTTGAAAGTGGTTTGTGACTATCAACCAAGCTCTCACAATGGCGGAATTCTCTTCGGAAGTGTAGGGAGTAGCCAGGGTGTTTTTTTTTTTTTTTTTTTTTTTTTTTTTGCTTTTAGATGATAAATGAATGTGAAGGTTGAGAATTATTGTTTGGGTGAAGAAGGGGTGAGATATGGGTCTCTATTTATAGAAATTCTAGAACCAACAGTCTTTTTTTTGAATTTTTTACCGTTGCCCGACTCAACCACTTTTGGTGAATTCAAAATTAACATTAACTTCTAAATGGGTCGTTACAAGATATACTAACAAAGTGACGACTCTTGCACATCAAAAGAGTCGTCTTTCTGTTATGTTTATTGGCTGACGACTCTACTATATAAGAGTCTCTGTTTTAAGTGACATTTAGAGTCGTTAATATGACTTTCACCAAAAATGACGACTCATACCAAATATTTCAAATAAACATTAGAGTCATCATTGGTATATCTAAAACCCCTGACGACCGTTGTTGGGAATATACTATCTGAAACTCGTTTTATTGAATTGAAAAAAAACGTACATGTACTATGAAATAAAATAGAAGAAAAAGACATAAAATAGTTCAATACATTGTGCTTGAAAACCTAAACGAGTTTAATTATATGCGGAGAATTTCCATTCGCTTTCCTCTAAGAGACTATAACCTCGTGCAAAAACTCATGGCCGTACTTTAATTCGTATTGGCTGCGACTCAAAGAGTACTGGAAAAACAAAAAAAATATTAAGTTAGTTTTGTTGAATACAAATAACCAAACAAATAATTTTTGATGAACGGGCAATTGATTCACAAACTTACTCTATCCATTCGAGGTTCGTTGGGAAGAGCTTCAGCCCGAGCTTTCAATTCGTCTCTCATCAATACGCATTCATTGTATAAATAATCGTACCTTTCCCTTATCTGTTTGAGCGTCCTTCTATAACGATTTCCGTTTAGTGCTTTAAAAGCCTTAAATACACGTTTCCACCAAGAATCGGATCTTTGATCCATGTTAAGGTACGGATCTCTAGTTGGGTCGTGGTTACTGGCAATCCATTGCCCTCTTTCAAAGTCGTGCTTCGTGACCGTGGTGTGTGCTCTAACAATAGCAACATCTTCCATATTATTGAACGAAGTTGGAACCATTTTTGGTATTTGAAAGTGATGGGTTACTGATTTGGGAATATTGAAAGTGATGGGTGAATTACTTTGAAAGGGATAGGTCTACTTTTATAGGAAAAAAACACCCAACGGCTAGTTTTTTTTTTTAAAATGGTTACCTTTTTTCCAACTCCGCAATAACTGCTTGTATTAGTCAAAGTTTTCGTTGCTTTACCAAATTTGCAATAACTTCGTATAGACTCGTCATGTTAGATATATATACAATAACGACTCAAGTTAAAAACTGAATAGAATGGTGTATATTTGTAATTGTAGAGTCGTCATCGTTTAAGTTGGGTCGTCCGTTTTCGAAAAAGGATCGTTGTCATGCTAAAACACACCATGACGACTCAATAGCAGAGTTTCAGGAAAATAAGTCGTTAACCTGTACAATAAGGTGACGACTTTGGGGATCGTCGTTTTGCAAATGTAAAGGTGACGACCCTTTAAATGGGAAATAATAATTAAAAAAAGGTCGTCATTTAAAAATCTTATAAATTGACGATTCTGTAATGACAAATTTTTACTTTTTCTGTAGTTGGTTGTATATCCGAGCTCTCAACCTGAACCCGTCTCCACTATCGGTCCGGATACCTCCCAACACTATATGATCGATTTGGTACGTTTTTATTGTTTGAATTGATGTATATTGGTTTGAAAATTGGTGAATTAGTGTTCTAAATAACGTCCTATTTGTTCAATGTAGACGTGGAAAACTAAGGATGAGGTCAAGGAATGGATTATTTCCAAGGAAAAAGAGAAGATGTGTGTAGTTGTTCAAAGAAAACACGTCGATTTTAAGCAAATGGAGATGTTATGCGAGAGAGCGGGGGATAAGGAAGAAAGTCAAAAAGGGAAGAATTACAAGTATGATAAGAAGACGACGAGGGTCTACAAAACTTCGTCGAAGAAGATTCAATGCCCGTTCAGGATTGTTTTCAAAAGGCATCATGAAACTCATCTATGGAGTTTGTATAGTATACCGGATGGTCGTCACAACCATCCTCCACCTAAAAGTCTTTTAGGACACCCAGCATATGCCCGATTTAAACCTCATCAAATGGAAAAGGTCCGGCAGATGAAGGGATGTAGGCCCCTTAAGATCCTAAATGCAATAAGGGCGGAAGATAAGACAAACTTGTCTATTATATCCACAATCTATGCTGCCAAAGCAACGATCAAGAGAACCGAATGGGATGGTAGATTAATTATGCAACAATCAGAGTGGCTGGCAGAAAAACTTAACTACGTCATGCAAACAAGGGTGGGTCCGGGCGAGAAAGTGACTCATATTTTTCTTGCCCATCCTAGGATGGTGGATTTGGCTCAGTGTTTTTATCAAGTCTTGTTCATAGATTGCACCTATAGGACTAACAGGTATAACATGCCTATAACATGACGTACGGCACTCATACTTCGGATAAACAACCATTCACCATTGCATGGTGCTTTATGGAAAAAGAAAAAATAGAGGACTATGTTTGGGCGTTGGAACAAGTGAAGTTGATTTACCGTGGCGAAGAGCCACCGCAGGTTATATTTACAGATAGGGATATTTCAATTATGAGTGTCGTACGTCAATTTTTTACACTTGCTCAACATTTCCTTTGTACGTGGCACATCCAAATGAATCTTTTTTCTAATTGCAAGAATCATATCCAAAAGATCAAACTTGCGAAGGGCAATCAACGTTCCAAGGAGGAAGACGAGCATTTAAGTCAACTTTCAAAAAACGAGAGAGTGGAAGAGAAGAGGAAAGATAAGGAAAAATATGATGAAGAGGAAGATCTATAGAAGGATTTCTGCAAAGATTGGGACCATTTGGCTCATTCGAAGACTGAAGTAAAGTACTATGCTAATTTGCAGAAGTTTATTGATGATTGGAGTACCGATCATAAGAAGGTGGTCGACTATTGCCTAGATACATGGTTGAATCCTTGGAAGGAAAAGTTTGTTTATGCATGGACCAATAAGTACAAGCACTTCCAAAATGAGTCCACGAGTATTGCAGAGCAGTCCCACGGACATTTGAAAAAAATTCTTGAACTAAACACTGGTGGGGTAGTTACGGTACAGGAAGCTATTCACGAGCACGCCGAGAATGATCTAAGCAAGATAGTGACTCAGATGGAATATAGTAAAGACCGTTTTATGATTCAATACATAGAAGATAAAGAATTGTTACGGGGGGTTGCACACCAAGTATCATGGTTTGCAATAAAGTATATGATGACTGAACTTAACAAATTTCGAGCGAATGCTTCCAATGGAAAAGTGATTAAATGTAATTGTACAACCGAGACGTGGCTTGGCCTCCCGTGTAAACATAAGCTTGGTGGGTACAAGGTGATCATTCCTCTCGAAGATATCGATCTATTTTGGAAGCAACTTTCATTCAGCCCAAATCCCACAAGAGCCGCTGATGAGCAATTTGGAGACTTGGAGATTGGCAAGTACATCAATGAGAAATATCGAAAAATGAATTGTGCAGGAAGACAAATATTGGTTTCTAATTTGTGGACGGCTGCCCGTAAGAGCTTGGGAGTATAAGAAGAGCGAATCAAACAAAAACCACCGGGTAGACCAACAACTAAAAAAATCGTTTAGAGAAACTGTGAATGCGGACAAGAGCTGCACAAGTGACCCATCACGTCATGAGTATGTCCAGGCGCAATATACAGAGTATGAGAACTCTTTCCTCCCCAAGGCAAGGGGTCGGGAAAAAAAGCAAGATTTTACCCAAAGTGAAATAGAAGTGAAACAGGAGGCAGACATGGATGTAGAGCATGTGGTCGGTACCCAGCAAAGCCAAACGAGCGGAATGGTGATGATAAGAGGAATAAAAGGTAATCCGCGCACCCCTAGAGATTCCCAAGGAAGACCACATCGTGTTGCACACTTTGTATAAAGAGTATACCGATCAACTTCCTCACGTCATCTTGGATCACCTTATATCCACCGACGACGTTGACGGCGATGGAAATTGTGGTTACCATGTTGCAACGGAACAATTAGGGCATTTCGACGAGGACGACGAACTTAAGCTCACCCAAATCGAATATGCAAGAAAAAAAATGGCAGAAAAACTTGTTGAGGACAAGCAACTCTATTTGACAATGCTCATGGAAGGAGATCCATAAGAGAGGGAATTAAAGTTTAGGGAGTTGGTTTCAAACGTGAAATGGAGGAAGGGGTCGAAGAAGGCCGGTTATAAGTTTTGGATGCAAATGCCTTTTGGTGGTCAACTTTTAGCGGACACATTCACTTGTGTTGTAATTTTATTCAGCAAAGGCTTCCCCGGAGCGTCTTGTATGTACGTACCCTCAAAAAATAAGTGTGAGGCGGCGATAAAGAAAAGAATAATTGTAATGCCACATGTCAACCATAACCATTACATAGGCTTGAATATTTCCAAAGAATGTCCTCTACCACGGGTCTATGGTGATTGGGGAGAGAACATCAAGGAGTGGACAAACCAGTATGAGTATAGAATGAACATTTGGAATGTTATGGACTCAACCCCAATTTACTTAGACATGGGCGATGAATCGTGATAGAAGATATTTATTTTGAACTTTGCATTGCATTTTTAAGCAAACTTTTTGACAATGGTTGTATATTGAACCCAGATATTTGTATTTTGAAGAATGCTTAATGAATACAATACGTTTTTATCTTGCGGCATAAATATTTTTCACTCTTGTTTCTTTTGATGTTCTCCTGTATGTTTTTGCCATATGGAGTCGTCATTGAATCCCTCTATACCTTAACGACACATAGCTGCCATTTAGTGAATATTTAGTGTCGTTTACCACGATAACCATATACCTTAACGACCCTTAGGGTTACAATTTTGGTGTTCTCCTGTATGTTTTAGACATCTAGAGTCGTCATTTCCCACCCTCTATACCTTAACGACCCTTAGGGTTAAAATTTTGGTTTTCTCCTGTATGTTTTAGACATCTAGAGTTGTCATTGAATGACTCTATACAACAACGACCATTATGATTAAAAATATTGGTGTTCTCCTGTATGTTTTTGCCATGTAGATTCGTCGTAGCCCAACTATGTACCCTTACGACTCTATTGGTTAAAAAATTGGTGTTCTCCTGTATGTTTTTGCCATATAGAGTCGTCATTGCATCATTCTATACCATAACGACTACTGATACGAATTTTGGTGTTCTCTTAAAAATAAGTAAGGGTCGTTCGGTTTATTATTTATAGAATGACGACTCTCTGAATAATGCCCTCAACGTCTCTTTTTGTGTACACTTTTTCCCAAAAAAATGCCGTTGGGATATTTTCTATATATAGAGGAAGCCATCGACTACCAAATTCAATTGAAAACAACCTCACAAAATATTTTTTTCAATGGACACTCCGTCATCAACTAGCAATTCAATTGAAAACATACTTAGAAGATGCAAGCGACCAACCAAATCAATATTGACAATGGAAGAAGAGATACGCAAAAGAACCATGCGACCTACTAAAAAACCATTCACTCCATCATCATATCCTACGAAGGAAGAAGAAGAGATGCGCGATGCCAAAAAATGAGGCGAAGAACAAGCCCATCTCCGGGAAATATTCAAGCAAGTCGAGGAAGAGACCGAATGGGTTAAAAATTATTACATCGTCAAGGATCTTCCCGAAGAACATCAACATGAGAGTATATTTTGGAGTCAAGTTGGTTGGAGTCCTTTCGTTAATTACTACAAGAAACTACGCTATGATTATGAACCGTCCCACATTCGTGATAGGACGATTCACGTTATGAGATTGTGCACCAAGTACAACGAGTTTCTCGCGTGGCACAAACGAGATAGGCGTGCATCCCAGGCTGCATATACCAAATGGAGAGGAGAGCCGTTTTATCACATCGAAGCTGCAGTGGTAGTTCAATATCGCACCGAGAAATGAGTAACATGTAATTTGTTGAGTAAGATTTATTATAGACTTGATGTATTGTAGTTTCAACTAAATGGAGTTTACAATTATTCTGAATAAATGTAATTTATCTTCATTCTGAATAAGGGTCGTTATCCACCTACAAGTTCCAAACTGACGACTCTAGAGTCGTCAATATATTTTTTTTTATCCTAACGACCCTTGTTGTAAATTTCAAAAAATCCGACCGTTGGGGTTTCCTTCTATAAAATACACCACCTACTCTTTAGAAAATGGCCCAAAACATTCCATTTTCTACCAAAATACTTAAACTTTTGGTGGCAATGGCGGAATTGGAACCGTATGAAGATTTGTGTCTCATTAAATCATTTGCTAATACGTTTCGTGAACGTCCAAACGAAATCTATTCAATGTTTTGGAAGAGAGTTAAGGAGTTCTTCTATGGGCGTACCGGGAATCCTAATAACCGCAAATGAAGGGATTTGGCATTTTGATTCAACTACATTAAAGTTGCAATGCGAGAGTATGTAAAAGTTAGAAATATGGTGTACGACCATCATCCACGAGCTCGTCTTAGGGAAAAAGTGAGTAATCCGATAATATTTATACTTTTCTCATGGTTCAAACTTACTAACGTATAACATTCCTCGTTTAATTTCAGCTGGAACGTTTCAATGGGTTATGGACAATACGTAATGGGGAAACTAAGTTCATTCACCATAAAGAATATACAACGTTGTATCGACGAGCAAGAAGGTTCATTGACGAACATTTGATGCGTCAGATTCTTGATTACCCTTACTATCTCTTCTGTAATGCTAGATTTATGTAATGTTATCTTCTTATTGAAATCCATGGCCTTTCTCCTATTAGTTCAAAGTTTCTACAAAGAGTCGTTAATCTCTTAAGTCTACTTATTGACGACCCTGTTATGAAAGGTACAGTCGTTCACTTAAAACTAATACATTGACAACCCCTTCACTAAAAATTTTAAGCAATCTCCTGGAAGTTTTCCTAGTAAAGAGTCGTTATTTGGATCTAAATATCAAGCTGACGACTGTTGGTCTGAATTTTTTTTAAAAAGTTAGGTTTAGAGTCGTCAGCTTGATAAAAAAAGAGTGAACGACTCTTTGACTGAGATGGTAAAATCCAACTCATCACATTTAGGGTCGTTATTCTGCTATATTTAAAGTTGACGACCCCTACTATACACAGTGTATAATCTTGTCTGCTTCAGAGTCCTAAAAAATTATAACAAAGATACTTGTAAACATCC
This sequence comes from Papaver atlanticum, assembly GCA_023531105.1. Classification (NCBI taxonomy): domain Eukaryota; kingdom Viridiplantae; phylum Streptophyta; class Magnoliopsida; order Ranunculales; family Papaveraceae; genus Papaver; species Papaver atlanticum. The sequence continues at coordinate 2,754,978 of JAJJMB010015535.1, read as the reverse complement.
TTCTAAAATCTTATGAAAACAAAGTAGTTTCAACAAACCATCCAAACCAAACACATAAGTTGTTTCAACAAGCCATCCAAACCAAACACATAAGTTGTATCTAAGAAAAGTTAAGAAACATAAGTTCAAGTCAACTGTAAAATGAAACATAAGTTCAAGTCGACGGTAACATCTCCTCACTCAAGACCACCATCTCGACATTGACCTCCTCTTTACCTCCCTAACCTGGAAACTCTCCGGCTTCTCTTAAGAGGACCATTAGTTGCACTGCCCCCTGGGGAACCACCATCTTCTCTAGCACCCTGTTCATCATGAGGTTGGCTACATTGTCCCTGTTCAGCACGTAATGTGATTTCAACTTTGTTGTAGTAATAGGTTCGTTCAGATTTGTGAAGATTCGAGTTTTTTTTTTAAAATTAATAAAAATATACAATAATATTACAATTGGTGCAAGAGGTACTGGGACTAAGGATTTAATTTTTAGAGTGAAAATAACCAAGACACTAGATTCCACTATTACACATGAATAAATGATGATAAAAATTCCAAAACTCTAATTATTTTTAAAATCTCTTTTTCTTAATTCACAAATTATCAAGCATATTCTCAAACATTAATTGTATCCCTTAAGCATAGATTATCTAACCAAAGCATAACCTATCTAATTGAATCACAACTAATTAGGAAAAATTATGCAAATAATTAAAATTCTGCAAAGCAGTAATTTGAGTGAATTATAAATTGCAAAATTAGAGAAAAGTAAAATAATTACCAATTATTCATGCAACAATAGCTTCCCCCATGCCTTGGTTACGCGAGAATTAGCTCATCATTATCATGGAAATATGCTCAAAATTCATCTTTATTAATGCTCAAAAATGGTTCACAAATGATGAAATAGGAGAAAATTGACAAAAACCGGGTTTGTAACACTTTTGTTTGTTACAAACCGAGCTGTTACAGAGAACGATAAAAATGAAGTGTTGTTAACACTGTCGCGTTACGACCCTCATCCTTTTGTCGCTGTCACTGTTGAAGAACGACGGTTACCTTGCGTCTAATGTTCTTCGCGTTTATCAGCAGCAGCAGCAGCAGAAACCGAGTTCTGCAACTTGTGATTTCTTCTTCTCTGGATCTTCTCAGCTCCCCAAACTCTCCACAACCCTTCCTTGTACCTGTATAACTCTATTTATACTCCTAATCCTCCTTTAATCCGGCCATATCTCCCAAATAATCTTCATTTATCAATATTATTCTCCACGGCCAAAATTTCCATTTTTTGATCTTCCACGCGTTCTCAGCTGTCAACCTTCTTTGTTTATTTTCTTCACGAATCTCTGTAGTGCAACACACTCGAAACTCATGCATTACACGCCTCAAACTCGTGTCAAATTCACTTGAACCCGTGAAAACTTGTGTCCACTGTTTTGGATTGAAACACGTTATTAAGCCAAATTTAATCGGAAAAAACACCCATACCAGCTTTATATAGTCATATCACGTCTACCCATTAAGTTTCAGGGATTTAATCTCACTAAATCACGTCCAAAAATCCATCGAAAATCTGACAGTGAAATGAGTTTATTTTCCCGCCAAAAATATTCTTTCAAACGATGAAGATGAAGTGCCCTGAATCCAAAACGCGGGTGCCTTTAACAGCTCGGCTGCCTTGGGGCGCCCTTATCCATTTTCAGGGTGCCTTTAGTAATTTTGGTGGGTGCCTTTAACACTTTTTCCTGGGGTGTTTTCAACATTTTTTCGGGGTTCCTCCGGTGTATTTCTGGGGTGCTTCCGGTGCATTTCTGGGGTGCCTTTAGTACTCTATCCTGGGGTGTAAAGCACCACTTTACGAGCCAATTTCGTCGCAAGAGCTTATTTTTCTAAAAATACCTACAAAGATATAAAACACCATAATAAGTATAAAAATGGGTACTAATAATATATACAATAGAGATGAAAATAGACACATAAATGCGTCTATCAGCACGTTCTTGTGTTAGCTGGCTATGTGTTTTCCGGGTCCTCTTACCTTCCTTACCCAGCTCAGCAAACATCTTCTTTGCATTGGGATTTTCAATGTGCCTACAGTAATCAGCGTACCGACATTGCTTCTCAGGATCAAACACTTCCCCTTTGTCAGCCGATCAACACTGTCCCTTGACAAAAAGCTTCATTCGTTCCCTCTATATGCATTCAAATACCAATTCATATTAACTAACTTATATTTGTATGTAGATGAATAACATAATTACAAAAATATATACTCACCACTAGTTTAAGAATGGTAGTATCATCTCTAGTGTAATCTTGAGAAGCAGAGGTGGATGCTCTGTTGGTCCTCCTACCCGTAGTCTGATCTATCCGTATCACCCGACCGTGGGAGAAGCCTTCGTGCCATGCATAGTAATCTGTTGTTGCCTCATGACCTTCATTGACATGCACCCAATCTGTGATGTCTACTAGCCTAGAGTGTCTAGTATTCCAATGCTTGGTATCAGGTTCAGGTTCGTAAACCACCTTTATGTCCAACATGTCAGCCTCGCATTTGTCCAACTTGTGCTTGAACGGAGGTACATAGTCGTCATCGGGTGAATCTTGAATAAACCCAAGTTGACGCATGATTCTCATCGGATTATACATTGAAAAACTGTATGGGTGAAACAAAGGGCCATGGTAATACACGACATCTTCCATTGCGCCAACTCTACCATCCTTATATGGATTAAAGATTACCTATTTCGCCGTGATGTTGTCCAATTTTTGGCGCATTTATATCAACGCATCTGTTTGTTCCTTATCCTGAGAACCGGTGAACAAGTATCGGGTTCCTATTGGACTACCTTCGCAGTAATCTGGGTTGAGTTGCACGTCTTCATTATCTTTGAACAGCGAGGGGAAATGATCATAAATCCACACCTATAACAAGCACATTTGAAAATTTTAAAACAATCAAATAAACATAAAAACATTAATGGAAACAACGTACACAAAGAAGACAACTTTCATCAATCCAAATACCTGGACTAGAGCCAAATTCCCATTAATTTGATAAGTTCGTTCACGAGATCCCTGGGTAAGCTGACCATTCAAATGTGCTACTATGGCAGTCCCCCAAGATTACTTGTTCACATCTTCCAAGGGATCCAAAAGCTGAAGAAGGTTGGCGCTGACCCTATTACTTTTGCTGTCGGGAAATATAACTGACGCAAGGACGTACAACAAATACCCAGCTGCCGCATAACGACATTCCATATCAGAGAGACCATCTTTTTCTTTGCTTAATGTGTCAGAAAACATCTCCCTAATATCTACAAGTTTGAACTATTTCTTCGGGTATTTAGTTCTCGGCACGAAAAGCCCATCAGTCTTCTCTTTATCCCACCCAAACAAGTTACTGGTCAATGCATAAATTTCATCCCAACTAAGCCTTTTCTTGAACTTGTCATTAGTTGATTTACCTTCGACCTGCAGCCCTAATATCTGTTCGGCATCATCAGGAGTCACTGCCATCTCGCGCAAAAGGGAGTTGGAATGTGTCAACTTCACCGTAATACCTTTCACAGAAACTAGATACTGCGACCTTGTCATACGCAATCACAGAGTTCAGAACGGCATTATACATGCCGGAGTTTTCAAAATACTCTCCAACTCTTGCACATTCACCTTCTAGCGGCCACAACTCCATTTTCTTAAAAGAAGATTGGTGCCTGAAAAGACGTGCGGCATTCTTATGATCCTACAAAAGAGAAACATGTAAATATTAAAAAAATAATTAGAACGTTAACATCAACTAATCAGATAACAAGCAAAGTTGGGATTCTTACGATTGTCTCATAGATGGTATGATCCCACGATCCGGGATATCCAAATAGAACTTCGCAGCAATCTCTAGGTTCTCCTCTAGGTTTACCTCTGGGAAGAAGTTCCAGCAACAAACGAGTAGCGGGAACGTGTCTCGCGCTGGGTGCAATATCCGTTCCATCCTTATTTACCCTATTTTCCGTCTTCGGCTTTTCATTCTCTTTCTCCTCCTTATCACCAGCATCATTGCCTTCATCCTTTTCATCATCCTTATCACCAGCATCATTACCTTCATCCTCTTCATCCTCCCCATCACCACCATTATTACCTTCATCCCCTTCCTCCTCCTCATCACCACCATTACCACCATCAGAATGATCACCACTACCATTATCTTCATCAATCACTCTCTTCTTCCTCTTCTTGTTCTTCTTCACCTCATACGGGAGGATCTTCTTGTATCTCTTTTTCTTCATCATCGCTACCGTTAGCGGAAATAACAGGAGAGGATGATCCCGACGAATCCGACAACTCATTACCTTTGTCTCTTGGTTCGGTGATAGAAAATGCTACCTCACTTGGCTTTTTTCCGCTTAATGACCCGACAAGTAAGTATTTATCGTGTGTTTTGGAAGGAGGAGTTATCATCATTGGAACCTTGTTTTTGGTCTTCTTGGTACTATAGTCCAAAAAAAAAAAAAAAAAAAAAAAAAGATATCAATTTTATGGTATCAGTTAAAGGGTCGTCAGTGGTATTATCTATAAAGAAAACGACCCTTCAATATAAGGTGACGACTCAAATATATGTAATGACGACCCTTCCAAATATTTGGACAGAGAAGGTGATTTTTTTTCTTACAGGGTCGTTATCGTGTAACAATGGGTCGTCATAAAGGCAATGACGATTCTACGATTTGGGTTGACGACTCTATGGCATATTGCTAATTGACGACTCTATGGGACCTAAGATGACGACACTACCATTTTTTGAAACAGAAGGCTGTTCGAGTTCCATCAAGAGTCGTTAACCAATAAAAAAGGGTCGTCAAACCAGAGTCGTCATCTTGAACCTAATACACTAACAACTCTATTCTAGGGCAAAAATTGTTGAAGTAGCAGAATTAGGGTGGTCATCTTCTACCTAATACAGTAACGATTTTTCATAGAATCCGCATGCAAATGAAAAGTCGTTAGGGGTTTCAATTTATATACTAACGACTCTTACACTGAAACTGCTAATTTTACCAAACTCAGTTTCACAATCAAAACACAACAACAAATCGAATAGAAGGTGGGTTTTAGTTCACATACCTTCTAATTTGAGCCATTTCTTTCTTGGGTTTCGATTTTTTGGGTTTGGGAATTCTTCTCTCGTATACCTTGCCTTTAACCGTATCTACGAGATTAGGGATTTGAAGTGCTTTTCTAGCGGTCTGCTTTGTACGAGCCATGTTTGCAGAAGAATTTAATCGTCGATTAAAGTTTTATCATCGACGATTACGCTATGAATCTGTTGAAGAAGAAAAAATTCTTCGGAGGAGTCGTTAATGGTGGAGGTGGAGAAGAGAAAGGGAAGGAGAGGAAGATGAAAAGAAGAAAGAGAAACTGATTTTGTCTTTTGGTTTAGGGTATATGAATGGGGGCCTAATTAAGGTTATTAATTAGAGTTAACTGATTTTTAAGATTTAGATTTAGTAAAGGGCAAAACAGTATTTTCATTTTCGAATTAATACGCCCCTCAAAAATTTGGGATACAAATAAAATGTCTAGGCCCCCAATTAAACGAGGATAATGAATGCTCCAAAGTTGTCGAAAGCCTACACCCCAGCAGGACCTGCCCTTATTTTAGAAGGTTATTCGGATCCGAAGTCCCAAAATAGACGAATTGGAGAACCCTAATCAGTCTGCAGCAATCAATACAGTAATCTTCACCACCACCACCAGATTATCATCAGCAGCATTAAAACCTTGTAAGCGGTTTCTGTTAGTAAAACCATTTGATTTCCGTGTTACAATTCTGGAATCGGTCTAAATCGGAGTATTTTCCTTGCCTTCTCATCATCATCTACTATGGCTGGTGTCTCCGATTCTTCCATGGATGCTGTTCAGAGACGTCTTATGTTCGATGATGAGTAAGTTTTCATTTCATTTTTTGTATCGACCCAAAATGAATGAAGTGATTGATTGCTTGGTTTAGCTGATGAAATCAGTTGTTCGTTATTTGGAATGCTTATAAATGACACAAGTCTCTTCTTATTTGGCCAGTAACGGTCTGCTACGATGGTAACCTTTCCCTTGGTTTGGACAAATACCTATTGCAGCCATTGTCATGAAAATGAGGAGGAGAACTACTTGGGTATGTTTCTTTTGTTAAAATAATTTCCTACTTTCAATTTAAGAGCTCATTTCCATGTAATTTGGTTCCTGTTTCTTTTACAGGCTGCACAAAGTAAGCTATTAGAAGAATTGGGTATTCCTGCAGAAGATTGCCAGTCGACGAGTTCACACCTCTAGGTCGAATTCTGTATAAGGCTACGAGTCGCCTATACAAAGATTGACATTTCATTCAGTAACTGTTTGGTGATTATAATATGAATCAACTTTATATGCTGTGGTATTTACAGATTCCCTTCAAAAAGTAAGTATAATAAAAGCAAAGTTTTTGGTTACACTTACAGCTTACAATGTGAAAAAAACATGTGCACTCTTCTTCTTAATCTTCAGAGTCATTTTCATTAATAGCAAAACATAGTCTGTCCTCTTGGTCTTGGGCTGGTATTCTAAAACACCAAAACAGTAGAATTCTTTGCGCTTGAAGATTAAACTTCCTTACAAATCTATTCCAACCACGGCCTCTTAAAACCAACTGTCCATCTCCCACTACAGTGAAGCTCATCCAGGATGTTTCAGCTCTTCTGTCAACTACTAGAACCTCGATTACGTTTCTCGCTAGGATGTCGTTAATCTCATCCTCTCTCAGATATACGATCAATGCTGGATATGAAATCAAATTGAGCCTTGATTGTTGTGATGATACATCAGTGTTCATCAGCACCTTTTGACCTAGCCATACAAGGTTAATGCCTCCCTCTTGATGGATTCTGTTAAAAAAACGGAACACTGGATCGTGGACAGATTTTGGGAGAGCAAAATGTTGCAGCTGAGCAGCTATTGGATCTGCTGGATCCACTGTTAGTAATACTATATCATCCATATTGTTCACATGATCACCAACTGTCGCATTGTTCATCAGATGAACCGAAAAGGCATGATTAGCATACACCCACAAACTTAGATTAGGAATTCCAAAACCAGTAATATGTCGAATAACCTCTTTCAACTGCAATACAGTTTGACTTCGATCAAACCATAGGGTCCAATCTGTTATTAGCTGATTGTTGTTTACTAATATTATTGGTCCTATTCCAATTGGTACGGGAAGATTTTGGTTACCTCCATTATCATTAGCTTCAGCAACATTATTATTAGCTTCATTATTATTATGGTTGCCTAAACCACCTCCCATATTTACTTCAGGCAGAGCTTCTTCATGACCAATACCAGCTGCTTCTTGATTTTGATCTACTAGAGGACTTCCTCCATTATTTTCATTACCACCATTAATAACAGTACCTGCATCATTACTTAGCTCAGGAGGATGATTAGAATCATCATTGTGACCCTGTTGATGAGTAGTACTACTAAAATCTCCATGCTCATCTTCAAAATTATCTAAAAAACCACCAGCAGGATCTTGAATAACATCATCAGACACCCCATGATGGTTAAGATTGTACGGGTTATAATGATCTTGATTTTGATCAAAAGCTGCAATAAAACCAGCATCATCATATCCATTGCCATTAAAAACTAGAGGATTTGATGTATCTTCATCAGATACAAAAACTTCAATACCATCTACAGGGACTACAGGATTATCCTTTTCTCCATTAATAAAAGCCTGATTGTGATAATTACCTTGTTCATCACGTATATGAGCATCATCAACATGTCCATGTTGATCATCTTCAACAATTGGCAAATCATCTAAAAAGTTCAAATCAAGAATCGCGTTATTACTCTCACCATCATGTAAACCAGCATTTTCTTCTCCATTATTCTCATTGGGTTGTTGATCGTGATCATTATCATCCATTCTTTAATCACACTCTGTTTTATTTTCAAGAAACAGACTTTTGCTCGAGTCTTTAATGGAAGGATTACTCTCAGTTTTCAAGATACGATTTTTACTTGTAATCAGTTTTCAAGATTCCTTTTTTTTGTGATTTTTTGACTCCCCTGTTGTTATAAGAAGAAGAGAGGATTGTTCGATAACAGAATTTCACTTCACTTCTCATCTCAGTTTTATAACTAACTATGGCGGGATTATTTGTTAAGTGAATAGTATTTTACTATGTCACCGGTTATTTTTTATAATTTTTCACAGTGTGCTGACGCGTGTAGGAAGATAAAATAAGACTTTCTTTACTTCCGTCTTCTCCAATGAGAGAGTGTTGGAGTTGAATACGGCGAGGAGGGAGGAGAGTGTTGGTCAGAATGGGTAAGTAAATCAAACCCACTTCGATGTGGTGTTAAAGTTTGTTATTTGAAACAATAAATTTCATTTTAGGGGTTTATCGAATTTGGGGTTTTTACTGTGTAGAAGCATGTAATTAGGGCTTTTGAATGGTTTTTGGTGGATGTAGTAACATGTTTTAGGGATTTTAAAGCTTTAGTTTTAATAATTTTGGTTGGATTGGTAAAGGGTTTCATTTCTTTTTGTGGGATTTATTGGTTTGAAGAATTGCATCTTCAAAACTGACAGTACTTGTGAGTTTAGAAACTTTTCTGGGTTCAAGTTTGTGTTTGAAGAATTAGGTTGATGAAATGGAATCATGCAAATTAATTTTGGTGACTTTTTTGTTAGTGGGTTTTATTGGTCTTGGCTGGTTGGAGTTACTCGTATTCGACTTTCTCCATTTGTAGAAAAACTGAGACTTCATTATGTACTTGGATATACTACTTTGATTAATGGGTATTGGGGTTTCTGATGAATTATGCTTATGAACTTGAAAATGTATTTTAAATGTGGGTTTTTAGAGAAAGCATTTGTTATTTTGCTTAATGCATGTACTCATAGAGGTGTGAATTTGGTCTGGGCAAAAGTGGGTTTCGAGTGATATTAAAGAAGACTACGATGGGTAGTAGGAGATGGAACTCAGATTGCATTATGGCACAATGCTTGGTCAATGAATAAGGTGTTGAGGAAGTGGATTGTTCTGGTCTTACTCTCAACAACAGCTTGGGATGAAGTGATGAGTTAGTCTCGGCTTATGACTCTAAGCACAATTTCTCTGTAGCTGGTGCTGTGGGAAAGCTTAGATGTAAATTCCCTAAGATACAATGTGCTGCTAATATACTCATCCAGCGATAATGGGTAATATGGAAAATCTTCAGAGATGTTTGTGGTACTGATGTCAAACTGGAGATGGCCATGTAATGTATTTCATTTTCAAACTCTTGGTGGTTTTTCTGACATCTTCTCTGTGGGTTGTTAAGGAAATTTGGGTTGCTGCTGCCTTTTGTACAATGGTGGAGATAGAGTTGTTTTTGAGGAGTCTGGTATTGACAGGTGGTTTGAGCCTTGTGGGTAAAATTCTGCAATTCTTTGGGATAACGAGCAGGATAATTAAACTTGTGAGAGAAATTCAGTGTACTTTGGATCTTCCAGTTAAAGGCTTTATTGTCGTTTGTTGCTATGGTTTTATTTTGCCAGATATCACTTTGGTCTTGTGTTAAGAGCTGTAGCTGGGTTTTGGCTGTGCTACTAACTTCATAGCTGAAATTCATCTGGTGTTTACTTTGGAGTAGGCCTATAGTTGGGAGTTGAAGCTGGTTTTTATTTCGCCAGACTCAAGTGCAGCTATTCATGCTTTTATGGCAAGTAAATTACCTTGGTATGTCACATCAATTTCTTAATTTTGATTGCATTCCTTTTTCTTTTCTTTTTTTGCCTAACTTAGAATGGCCTGACCAAAATTGCTTTAGCTTCGTATAGTATATTTCTAGTTGGTTGATTGGTTAGTAATGTCATTTAGGTTTTCCTATTTATTTTTCTCTGTTGACGGATGTCATATTCACACTGATATATATAATCAGGGAATTCATATTCGCTCTGAATTCATTCCTAAAAATAGTTCAAATTCTCTCTTTTAACCAATAACTTCACTGGGTCCTCTTTTGTCCACAAGAGTTTTTTAAGTACTGGGTTCTGTTTTGGATTCTGAGTTGTGTTGTGAAGTACTGAGTTTTGACCATTTTTTGGAGATGAGTAGCGGGTTTCATTTAGTTGATTAGAATTTAAGTTCATGGTGGAAAAATTTGAAGGAAGTCGATGTTTCAGTTATAGAGCTAAACTAGGAGGTAGAGTAACGAAGTGAATTTAGTGGTGTACTGGATATATAATATAACTTGAGATTGATAGTGTTATATTAGGGACTTGCATTTCACAAGTGCATTAGAGCTGTGAATTTATCGTAATAGAGATAGACACTACGGAAATTTATGGATGGGTGCAAGAGTTTTGAATTTTACTGTTGTTTGTGTTTCTGTATTTTGTGGCATGCTTGAAGGTTATTTTGTTGGAAGTCTAGCTGAGTCTATCAGTTTTTAATTTCTGAAATGGTGCTTTTACCATCTTTCGGAGACATCAGCCAATATGTGCTTTGAATGGAACAACTAAATTATTTCCTTGCTTGCAGATATGGGATTTTAAGTTTGGAAAGATCTGGAAGCAATGAAGAGCGCAGCCAAAGAGAAGGTGGATATGGTACCATACAAATGAATGAATAATCCCGAATATCTGATGGAGAATGATCTCGAAAGCTAAAACTCACCCAACAATGAAGGGTAATATGTGCAAAATTTTCAGAGATGTTTGTGCTATTGATGGCAAACTGCAGTCTAAAATTTTGGTAAGAATATTTGGAGACGGCAGAGTAATGTGTTTCACTTTCATTTTCTTGGTGGTTTTTCTGACATCTTTCTTTGGCTAAGAATGAGAAAAGTCCAGTTGTTAAGGAAATTTGGATTGCTGCTGCCTTTTTGTACTGACAGGAGGCCATAGGGGAATCCAGGTATCTCAGGTTTTGGTTTTATTGCCGGAAATCACTTTATATTGCTGGACACCGGTAAGCAGTGATTCAACCGTTGGATTAAAAGAAGGAATCCACGTGTAACAATCGCGGTGTTTGGGGTGCTATTGTAATTTGTTTGTTTTTATATAAATGATAATTGTGTAAGTGTATAATTTTCCAAAAGAAGCAAAATCTGCCTTGTATAATTTCTTTGCTATATATCTCATTAGCAAAGAAATGAAGCATGTAAACGAAACTCTAATATGTAATCTGAATTTTGCTTCGTCACCCGAAAGTTGTATGTGATACGCCATTTAAACGAAACTCTAATATTGCCTCATAACCAAAAATCAATACCTCAGTATACAAAGTTTGTCATTCTAAAATCCGCTCCAAGACACTAATGACATCATGACCCTATATCTAGGAAACTATGATCTCATTTTTACCCCTTTGGAAGTGATCCAAAATTTACATCGTGGTACAAAAGTTACCTCGTGCAAAAGTTAATTGGTGATCTAAAATTTTATTACCACTTGGAAGTGGTTCAAAAGTTACACCATTGCACAAAATTTAATATGCGACTCAAGTTATGCGGGTATAAACCAAAATCTGTTATTGTAACGTAGAACATGTTTCGTCACTCAAATCCAAAATCTGCATACTGTAACCTAAAATCAACCATTGTGATATGAAATCTATCACATGATCAAAGGTTCATTTTAGGCTCAGAATTTGCTATGTGACATCCAAAATTCACCTTAATATTGTTGTGACCCAAAATTTGACAAATCTACAATTTGATCTTTTTTTTTTTTTTGAAAATTGAGACGAAAGAAAGATTATACAGGAAGATTCAAAATGTTGGTTACCCTTATCTTTTCTAACTGATTAGAGATATTGGTGTCTACCAACATGATGTTTTCCCTATTCTGTAAATTTGACATAGCAACTGAACTAGAAAAACATAAAACCGAAAGTAAAACAGAGTTTAGAAATTGAGGCATCAACAACCATTGTTGCTTATGAATTTCTTGTATGCGTGCTTCTTTTGCCAAAATGTCCGCCACTTCATTACCCTGTCTATTAGTAAAACTAAATCCCAAAAAGTTGTCAAAGGTCTTCATAATTTTTATTGCTTCTGAAACTATGCCCTGATTTCTCCAAAAAATATTACTTTGTTTGTCCTGAGCATAAAGGATTATCCTCTGGCAGTCACCTTCCACCAAAAAATTCTTTAAGTTCATACTCTTTTCACAGGTTGCCGTCTCTAGCATGCTCAGAGCCTCTACTTCTTCAGCTGTGGAAGCCCTGAAGGTCCCAGTTGTAGCTTGGATTGCATTACCTGTATCACATCGCAAAATTATACCATATCCAGCAGGAGAAATAGAATTAATCCAGGATGCATCAAAATTTACTTTAAGTTGGTTAGTCTGAGGTTTTGACCAGCCACTAAAAAGTATGTCTGTTTGATTTCGTAAAGCAACAAAAGAGTTAGAATTTACTCCCTGATTTACTTGTCTCAGTGGAGACCAAAAGGCCAGATGTCTCTGAACAGCCTGAGAGAGTTGAATGCTTTTAGTCGATTTGAATTGAAAGATTCTTAGACACCTCTCCTTCCAAATCAACCAACATTTGGTGGCCATAATTTCTATTTCTGAATTGTCATACACCCCTGCTATCTCAATATAAGTAATTTTCGAAAAAAAGAAAAAAAGATCAAATTGTAGATTTGTCAAATTTTGGGTCACAACAATATTAAGGTGAATTTTGGATGTCACATAGCAAATTTTGAGCGTAAAATGAACCTTTGATCATGTGATAGATTTCATATCACAATGGTTGATTTTAGGTTACAGTATGCATATTTTGGATTTGAGTGACGAAACATGTTCCACGTTAAAAAAATAGCTATAATTTCTATTTCTGAATTGTCATACACCCCTACAATTTGATCTTAAATTTGATATTACGGAAAGAGTGTGCTTGAGGGTTTATTGCCTCGATTAACAATTTTGGGTTCTGAAAATGTTGTATCCCCATTGGTATAAAAGTCTAGTTTTTTGTTGCAGAATCTTACATTTTTTGTAGCTTCACCAATCACCATTCCAAGTGGGATATTTGAACCTGAAGTTATCCGAGGAAAAATGATCTTGCCCAATTTAGGGAGACGAACAGATAGTATATCTCCATATTTTCTCCCCAGCAAGACATGTTCGGATTACCCTGTAGACAGGGCCGTCTTACAATTCCAGGATGCTCTAGGTGAACTTAAAATATGAGACTTTTTCTTTAGAGACTTTTTCACTGTAGGAACAACAATGCATAATATTTGGCATCTTATGAAAGTACTATTTAAACCGGTACATTAGAAATCAGTCGTAGTCCTTATCTCCCCCCTCTTTAATGCAAGCAAGCTAAATTAAAATTTCTTACCCATTTTTGGTTCACCAAACGGAATATGGACCAAAATGCTTAACGGAATAGGGATTATTTGGTTAATAAATCTCAATATGGACTGAAATGCCTAACAGTCGATGGAAGTTTATGCTCAAGCTACAATAGACACATGGATATTTTTGGTGATCATGCTCTTCATTGTGCCAAAGATGTTGGGCTCAAGTTTCGACATGACCTGGTGCGTGACGTAATCGTTGACATCTGTTACAAAGCTGGTGTGCCCGTCCGTAAGGAAGCCGCCCTTGGGCTTCTTTCTGATGATAATAGAGATTTGCGCCCTGATGATATCCTTGTTCTTAACTGGGAAAATGCTCAGGATGTTTGTATGGATGTTACAGGGGTCTCACCTTTCACAGGTGAAGGTGTTTGCGCTTTTGTCCCAGGCCAAGCTATTTCCAACGTTGTATCGCGTAAACGTAGAAAATATTTAGATCAATGTGTTTCGCATGGATATGGTTTTGGTGTCCTAGCCGTTACCACGTTGGGGGGAACTAGGTGATGATACTTTGTGTTTCTTTTAAGAGATTGAAGAATTTTCTAGTTTGTAATGATGTTAGTAGTGGTTGTTGGAAACAATGCACACAAAAAAGATTTCACAATAATGAATCTCAAACAGCTGAGTCGCGCGGACTAAGTCGCTATCTTTAAGGTGTTTCGCGACTCTGCCTCTTGATTGTGCTAGCAGTCAATTCTTGCCGAAAACCCTATGGGATAAAACAGCTGATAACTCTCTTGTTCGATTTCTCTGCACCTTGAGAAATCGAACCAACTCTTACTCTTTCTAACATTTGCTCAGAACACAAATAGATGAAAATGTTGTATCTTCATCTTCTCCATAAACTTTTCTTTTATAACTCAAAGAAAATCAATACTGTTTTAATGAAAATAAATTTTGCAATAACAATCATAAAACGGCAACAATATAATTACCAAAATTAATAGAATTAATTAGGGAATATTAAGTTCAAAAACCGTTTTGAAAATCAATAGTTAAAACAACAAAAAATTAAGTTTCTGGATCAACAGACCTCCCAAGACCCCAGGCCCCGCTCTCCCGGATTTTTCAAATACATATATTCAAATACATATATCTAGTCAAATGCATGGGGTGAGACTTGAACCCAAGTCTATAGTGTGGGAGCCCAAAATAATACCAACACACCATCTCTCTAAGTTTGGTACAATATTACAAAACTATGTTTTTAAATATATATCCCAACAGTGGTGTAGGTAAATTTATTTTTTATAGGCTAGGTGTTGCTATTCAAAAAGGTGTCGGTGCCCAGCTTGTTGCTCGGTTACCATCCAAGGTTCTGTACGAGTCAATTGTATAATAATTGTTTACAGAAATGCCATTTTTATGAAAATGGTGGTAAATATTTTAAAACTTCTTATCTTCCAAATGGTACGTCGGATTTTTGTGAACTTTATATATTTGGAAAGCTCTTTGAATCACTTACGCAACGAGTATAAACAACTATATCAAATTTTTACTTTTTAATATATTTGTAGTTCTCCAAAAAAAATAGCTATAATTTAAAGGTAAATTGAAAGAGCCTATATACTTTTTACATGTTGCCTATATGATGTTCAAATACTTCATTGATATACTATAAAATTACTTATAGATTTTAGTATCGGATATGAAAGATTGCCTACGTTTCATTAAAAATGATATTTTCATTTCTTTCATTTTTACCTAATAATAAACCAAATTGAAAAATAAAATGAAAGTACTGTTGTAGTGGAAAATATGGAGAAAGTAAAGAGACAAATAGAAGTTTCTATTGATCAGGATAATAGGATTACATGGATACAGTATCCTTAATATACATGTAAAGGTAAACTCTAGGTAACTAGATGGACCGCACATCCATGGGCCGTAGGCCCTATAACACTCCCCCTTGTGCGGTTCAATAACAAAACTTTATAATAGTGCTTTACATATAGTTCTTTGAATGTAGTTCTTCAAATGTCGTTCTCTCCTTGATGACTTGTGCCGAAATCAATTGCCTCATTAAAAATTTGACAAGGAAAAACCCAGTGGGATAAAACCTTGGTACAACTCTTCACATGTAGTACTTCACATGTTGTCTCGTACTTTACATGTAGTTCATCACATGTAATATGATCTTCAAAGATCGACGAGTCTAAGTTAATCGTCTCGTTAAAACTTCGTCAGGCTAACCCAAAGGAACAAAACCTGAACTAAAGAAAAATAGTATAATATTAAGTAAACTTAGAACATAGTTGGATGCATATACGTTGCTTCATTAAAACATTGACAAGGAAAACCCAGTGGGATAAAACCTTGACGAAGGGAAAAGAGTACAATGTGACAAATGCAAGTAAAGGTGATCCGCTGCATATGATCACTTTGCTCCGTTAAAGTTGACTAGTTGATTCACAACTCCTAAGGAAGAAAACCCTCGTGGGAAAGAAAATAGCCTTAGCTGAGAAACTACATTCCCGGTGTTTGTTGTTGTCTCATTAAAAACCTTGCCGATTGACAAAACCCTATGGGAAAAAGCAACCTCGGTGAAGGAAAATAATTCAATACACTATTAGATGTTCCCCCTGACGTCAGACAATTTTCATTAGTCTAATGCAGTCAAAAGGAGTTTATCACACTTTACTTTGGTGACTTGAATATTTATAAGATCATGTTGTTGATTTTGGAAGTTACGTTGCTTAACAGACTATCGCGTTTCATTTCTTTGATTCAGATATTTTTAGTAATATCTACGCGATCTTTATGTCTTCAATGTTCAATATACTTGATGTTTTTAGTGTTGTCTCGCTAAAAACCTTGTCGAGTAACAAAACCCTTTGGGAAAAACTATTCTCGATCGAAGGGAAAAAGAGTACAACACAGCTTCAATTTCGAAGTAAAATATGTCGACATCATATCCTTGGATCCTCCCCCTGATGTCGGCATTTCCCCTTGATTATTTTCATAGTTGTTCCAGATAGTTCCTTTAGTCATGTACTTCTCGAAACTGAATATCGGTAATGACCTAGAAAATAGTCTACCATATCTCCTCATATCTCCTCCTGATTACTTTCGTTGGAGAAAAGATTATTGTTCCTTCATAATCAACAAATTTTGGATTACACTTTCATTAGCATTCATTTTAATGTCTTTGCAGGGATAAAACAAATTTATGTCAATAGTTACTTTTAAGTACATGATTACATTTACTATACCATTCCAATGACGTTGCGTTTCCGCTGAGCTATATCTAGCTAACAAGTTCCCCGAGAATGTAAAATTTAATCGAGTACATTATTATATTAAGTACAATAATGCGTCTATTGTACTTAGATATGGGAATTTCATCTCCCAACACATCTTCGTCATCTTCCTTTATACGAAATGGTCACTTACTTACATTTGAACCTCGACTAATCATGGGAGTGCTATCAGGATGCATGTCTTTGTTAAATTTCCCGACAACTTTAGACATATGCAAACTAGTGGAATAATATACCACAAGCTCAGTATTTGGTCGAGCTTTCCCCAGATTTTTTATCTCAAATTCGGATTTCAAATAGCTTTTAAGGTCTCTTATTACATCAAGAGTACCCATCATGTCTGTACCATCGACATTGATAGCTACAATTCCAAATCAGGAACTTTCTTGTGAATACGCTAGTAAAAATAACTTACTTGTCTATCCCCTCCAAATCAAATATTCACTTAGGCAGGTATGCCACATCCGCCTAATTGCTTCAATCTATAAGTGAGTGTTCTATCTAACTGTAAACGCACTCTGTGTTTTAGAGTCACTTGATTTAGGAAACAAAAGGCTATCAATATCTTATATCTCTTGATTCTTTCAGAGATACGTAATAACCACATACATATGCTGCATTTCAAGTTCTTTTAAAATTACCAAGCTAACTAAGTAGTGGAACGCTACATCGTTCATTACAAGAGGACAATTCCAGGGCTTTATGAGAAACCTCGCGCCACAAGGAGAGTCTTTCTACTTTAAGACTTCATTCTTCTCACTGCGCTTGGTGACAAATAATCATGTATGTCCTATAGGCTTTACACTTGGTTGGTTAGCACTACCACACCAAATACCTGTATATTTGTCAAAGAACCAAGTTCTACCTGGATTGTATAGGCCAAATATGCTCTTCGTTGACATAAAACAATAAGAAGCATGGTTCGATCTCGTCGTGCTCTATTTTCTTGAGCAACTATATATAAGAATAATCATTAATATGCTCGCACGATCTTTCCATTGACTCGTGTTTGTTCTCATAATCCTTTAGGATTTCATTGTTCTCTGGAATCATTAAACTTAGGAGCGTCCTCCAGTATTGATTCATGGACACAGTCAAAGACAATCAGATGAGATAATTTCATTAATGATACAAATTAGGTTGTGCCTTACTCATCTACTTCCTTTCTAGGTGAGCATTGATCGAACCTAGTGGCATCTCCATCTTCCTTTATGGAGCCATGACCTTAACTACACTTCCACCAAGTGTAGTTGCAACACCTTAGTCTATGGTGTACCCCATACTGAGGATTTCTAACCTTGCAGGCATATTTGCAGCTGGTATGTATGATCTTGTCACATTACCCATATCAGTGTACTTTCTGAAAATCTATTATTTTTTTCACTTCACATTTACATTTGTGGAGTACAAGAATCAATATGAGACAAAGTGGGAACACACCACGACAATTCCTGTCGTTCCTTTAGGAAATCCTTTTTCTTATCTCGCCCTAGCGATGGGAAGACAGTCTCATCAAAGTGACGATCTGTAAATATAACAGATAAGAGATTGCCTGCTAAAGGTTTCAAATGCGGATAATTGTTGGGAATTCATATCCAACATAACTACTTAATCGTTTTGATGACCAACTATAATACGATGTGGAGTCGTAGTGGCACATATATAGCACAACCAAAAATGCGTAAGAATACAAATGTCAGGCTTATATCCAGTTACCAACTGGTACGTGATAGACGCATTTATGTGTCTATTTTCATCTCTATTGTATATATTGTTAGTACCCATTTTTGTACTTATTATGGTGTTTTATGTGTTTGTAGGTATTTTTGGGCAATAAACATTTTTGGAAAAAATTGGCTCGAAAAGTTGTCTAAAGGCACCCAAGGGACATTTGTTATTCGGACTCTCAGTTTGGATAAGGGGCACCTCAGTTGGGCATCTGCTATTCGCACCCTCGGTCTGGTTAGGGGGACACCCTTCTTCATCGTTTGAAAAATAATTTTGGCGGGAAAAATTCCATTTTTCTGCGGAATTTTCTGTTGGATTTTTGGAGGAGTTTCAGTGAGATTCAATCACTGATTTTGATTGGGATGAACGTGATATGCCCAAACAATGGTGGTATGAGTGTTTTAATGCGTTCAGTTGCGTTGAATTTTCGTCGGGAAGAAAATATGCAACCTCGGAATACAGCGTGTTTGAACGTGCATTGATTGAGTTTTGATAGAGTTTGGTTGCTGCAGAAGTGTGGAGGAGTCAAACAAGGAAGTGTTGGAGCGTGTATACTGCGAAAAGATGCGTGAGAAGATTTAATGGTTGGATATCGAGAAGATTTTTGAGTTAATGGTCGGATATCGAGAAGATTTTTGAGTTATTACGAATGTATTCTTTATCCTGTGACTATATAAAGGCTGTAGGAGACTCATAGAAGAATAGGGAGTTCAGGGAGAGAATAGGGAGACGTTTAGAGCATAAAAAAATCGAGAAAAAAAAGTTACAGGAAAAACAATTTTTCTGCTGGTGAAGAAGGTACGAAGAACATAAGACCCTTAAAGACCGTCGTTCTTAAACAGTGCCAGTGACGGTATTCCTTTATCGTTTTCTGTAACAATTGATTTTGTAACAAATATAAGTGTTACAAAACCCGGTTTTATTCATTTTTTCTCCCATTTCATCACTTGTGAACCATTTTTGAGCATTAATAAAGATGAATTTTGAGCATGTTTCCATGATAATGATGAGCTAATTCTCGCGTAATCAAGGCACGGAGGAAGCTATTTATGCATGAATAATTGGTAACTATTCTATTTTTTCTCTAATTTGTATTTTATAATTAACTCAATCACTACTTTGTAGAATTTTAATTGTTTGCATAATTTTTCCTAATTAGTTGTGATTCAATTAGATAGGTTATACTTTGGTTAGAAAAAGAGATTTTAAAAATAATTAGAGTTTTGGAATTTTTACCATCATTCATTCATGTGTAATAGTGGAATCTAGTGTCTTTGTTATTTTCAATCTTAAAAAAAAAAAAAAAAAAAAATTGGATTTAAATTTGCTCTACTTTTAGTTTAAATAAGTCTAAAATCAATTGCTTTCACAAGTCTTACGAACCTATTACTACAACAAAGTTGAAATTACATCAATTTTTGGCGCCGCCGACGCGGACTTGTTTTTAAGTTAGAGTATTTTATTTTTTTTTTTTTTTTTTTTTTAGATTTTTATTATTTTCTCTTTGTTCTATTTTACGTTTCCTTGGGTATATTTCTTTGTGCTACAGGTTTGGAGTTTGGACCGAAAAGAATTTAAGCCAAAGACTTTGGTGACTAAGAGATTAGGAGCCAAAGATAAAAGCTAAAAGAAAAGGGAAAGAAAGACAAAGATTTTATTTTATTTTATTAGGATTTTATATTTTAGTTTTATTTTAGTTTTTATTTCTTAGATTTTCTTTAGATTTTATTTCTAGAAACTGTATATAGGGCTTTATTTTTGTATTTTATTTTTATTTTTGGGACATTTGAACACTTGGACATTATTTTTATTTTTAAAACCCTACGGAAGGGTAGTTTTAAATATAAACTGTTTGCAGGGAAGGACGACGATTACGATATCGTCTCGGCCCCTCGGGTTCGTACATGACATAGGAGTCGTGGCCCGAGTCGACTTTAGCGGTTCTTCGCCCGTCTGGTACGGGAGGTAATTTTTTCGAAACACTCGCGAATCCCCTGTCAGCGGGTTTACTGTCTTCCTTAAGGTGAATACATGTTGAGGACTGAATACAGACTTTAATTTCCTAGTAAAGGGCAAGGACTGGCCATACAAGATAAGGGTTCGGATTTCACCACCGTTCTCTTCTTGCCCCTTTAGGAAAACATATCCTACGCGAACCCAAGCCTAAAATATTGACTAGAACGAGACCTATAAGGTAACGCGCTTAATAGGAAAGTATGATGTGTTTTGTAGTTGTAGTGGTAAAAAGATTCGTTGCTCGAACTTGTGAAGGATAACTTTAG
>JAJJMB010015535.1:2622407-2719316 GCA_023531105.1 Papaver atlanticum | reverse complement strand
CAATGACAACTTTGAAGGAGTACATGTACCCAACTAGGACCAACCGACCATCGTGCATTAAGTTGCCAGCCTCTACGGCTAGTTATGAGTTGAAACCTGGTATTCTTCAGATGATCCCTATATTCTTAGGAAAAGATGATGAAAACCCTTACTTTCACATTAGGGACTTTGAAGAAATTTGTGGAACAATTAATATTAAAGACCTTTGTGAAGAAGTCTTGAAACTTAGGATGTTCCTCTTTTCCCTGAGAGATAAAGCCAAGACCTGGCTGAACAACCTACCATATGAATCCATAAAAACATGGCAGGAACTTATTGATGCCTTCTATTTTAAATTCTACCCTAAGCATAAAACTGCAGCTGTTAGGCAGAAAATTAGTACAAGTGTTCAACAAGGGGGAGAATCTCTTTATAGGTTTTTAGAGAGATTCAATGATCTCTTATCCCAATGTCCTCACCATGGGTTTGACAAAATGAAACTAGTAGGGATTATTTATGATGGTTTAGACTATTCGACCAAAGCCACGGTCGAGTCTTTGTGCGCTGGTGAGTTCACTAGTAAAAATGCTAATGATGCGTTTTCCTTCTTAGAAGATGTCGCCGAAAAATCCCAACAGTGGGAGTCTTGTGTTGAACCCCCTAAAAGACTCTTGATCAATAGAAGTAGCACCAATGTGGTTGATACAGTCTTTGGGTCTGATGCTAAGTTTACTGCTTTTTCTAAAAAGTTAGGAGCTTTGGAATTGAATCAATCTAAACATAGGTCTTTTGTTGAACCTGATAATAGGATTAGAGCCTCTCAAGTCTCTAGTTGTGGAATAGAACCCAGTAACTCGTTTTGGGAAGGTCAGGATAGTGAAGAGTAAGCCCATGCTGTCTATAACAATGCTAGATTTGAAAACCGACAGAAGAATGACCCCTACTCAGAGACCTACAACCCTGGTTGGAGAAACCATCCTAATTTCTCTTGGTCTAAAAGACAGAGTCAAGGCCAGTCTAGTAATTCTCAGCCTCCCCCAGGTTTTGGTTATAATAAGAACCCTTCAGGTCAAGCCCAGTTCCAGAACCCTTCTGAGAATAAAATAACTAGCTTAGAGGAATCTCTTAGTTTATTAAAAAGGAGCCAGGACATGTTCGTAAAGACCCAAGAAGTATTACTAAAGAACCAGGCTAGTTTTCAAGAGGAAACCAAGCAGAATTTTCAACATAATGCCAAGTCTCTTGCTAAGTTAGAACTTCAAGTTAGTCAAATGGCTAAGATTCTAAGTGAGAGAGATAATGGGAGTTTTCCTAGTCAGACTCAACCTAATCCTAGAGGAGTTCATGAAATAGGAGGAAGATCATCTGATCATGTGAATGCAATCAAAACCCTTAGGAGTGGTAGAGAAATAGACAATAAGGTTGCCATGCCTGATAGTGAACATGCTGTAGTTCACCCTTCTGAATCAGAAGCTAAAGAGATTGATGGAACCTCTAAGGAGACTAATAAGGCCCCTGATAAGCCAAACTTTGTTCCCAGAGCCCCATTCCCGCAATTGCTGGTACCAACTAAGAAGGAGTCCACTTTTAATGACATTTTGGAGGTTTTTAAGCAGGTAACTATCAACCTTCCATTATTAGATGCAATTAGGAAGATTCCTCCTTATGCCAAGTTCCTTAAGGACTTGTGTACGCGAAAGTGTAAGCTCGGTGTCCATAAGAAAGCCTTCCTAGCTAGTCATGTGAGTTCTATTATTCAGAATACTACTACTCCTAAGTATAAAGACCCAGGTTCCCCTACCATTGCCTGTACAATAGGGAAATACCGTGTTGAGAAAGCGTTGCTTGACTTAGGAGCCAGTGTGAACTTACTCCCATACCATGTGTACCTTAAGCTAGGACTTGGTGAGATGAAACCTACCCAAATAACACTTCAGTTAGCTGATAGGTCCGTAAAAATTCCTCGTGGTGTGATCGAGGATGTTCTTATTGAGGTCGACAAGTTTATTTATCCAGTGGATTCTGTTATCCTAGATACCCAACCTGTCCCTGACCCAGAGAACCAGATACCGGTAATTCTAGGTCGCCCGTTTTTAGCTACATCTAATGCGATCATCAACTGTCGAAACGGTATTATGAATCTGTCTTTTGGTAACATGACCATTGAGCTGAACATTTTTCATATTAGTAAGCTACCCTCTGAACTAGATGACTCGAGCATAGAAGAGGTCAACATGATAGGAACATTAGTCGAGGAGTCATTACCAAACACTTTGTTAGAAGATCCACTAGAGAAATGCTTAACCCATTTTGGGATTGATTTTGATGATGATAATGTGATTAATGAGGTGAATTCTTTGTTAGATTCAACCCCTTTGTTTGACACTAGCAATGTTTGGAAATCTAAGTTCGAACCATTACCAGTTTCTGAGTCTACTCTAGTTCCTTCGTTAGGAAAGCCTCCTAAGTTGGACCTTAAACCATTACCAGATACCTTGAAGTATGTGTTTTTAGGCCCAGCTGAAACTTTACCTGTGATTGTAGCATCCAACTTGGATAGTGATCAGGAAAGTAGGTTAGTTACCGTTCTTCAAAACAACAAGGAAGCTTTAGGATGGACCATAGCAGACATTAAGGGTATAAGTCCTACCGTTTGTACGCATCAAATTTATTTAGAGGAAGATACCAAACCTTCTAGGGAAATGCAACGTCGACTAAACCCTAATATGAAAGAGGTAGTTCGAACCGAGGTTCTTAAGTTGTTAGATGCAGGCATTATCTACCCTATTTCAGACAGCAAGTGGGTCAGCCCTGTTCAGGTTGTCCCCAAGAAATCCGGTATTACTGTACTCCAGAATGAAAACAATAAGTTAATCCCAACTCGAGTGACCACGGGTTGGCGTGTTTGTATTGACTATAGGAAATTGAACAAGGTCACTAGGAAGGACCACTTCCCCCTTCCTTTCATCGACCAAATGCTAGAGAGATTAGCTGGACATAGTCACTACTGCTTCTTAGATGGCTATTCCGGATATAATCAGATCGTTATTGCCCCTGAAAACCAAGAAAAAACTACTTTTACCTGTCCCTTTGGTACCTTCGCGTATAGACGCATGCCTTTCGGGCTTTGTAATGCCCCTGCAACTTTTCAGCGTTGTATGATGAGCATATTTTCTGACATGGTAGAACGGTTCTTAGAGGTCTTTATGGATGATTTTTCAGTATTTGGTTCGTCTTTTGATGAGTGCTTGCATCATCTGTCATTAGTTTTGACTAGGTGTAAGGAGAAGAATTTAGTGCTTAATTGGGAGAAATGTAATTTCATGGTTCGTTCAGGAATTGTTTTAGGGCATATCGTATCATCTAAGGGTATAGAGGTAGATAAAGCCAAAGTTGACCTTATTAAGACTTTACAGGTCCCAAAAACCGTAAGAGATATTAGGTCATTCTTAGTGTATACAGGTTTTTATTTTCGATTCATTAAGGATTTTAGCTTAATTTCTAGACCTCTTTGCAATTTGCTTGCAAAAGATGTTAAGTTTGTCTTTGATGATGCTTGTTTAGAGGCTTTTGAGAAGCTTAAGACTTTACTCACTACCGCCCCCATAGTCCAGGCACCCAACTGGAACCTACCCTTTGAGATCATGTGTGATGCTTCAAATTTTGCTATTGGTGTTGTGCTAGGTCAGCGAGAAAACAAATTACTCCATGTGATTTACTATGCTAGCAAAACTCTAAATGATGCCCAGTTGAACTATACTACTACGGAGAAGGAACTGTTAGCCATTGTGTTCGCCTTAGACAAGTTTAGATCCTATCTCTTAGGTTCTAAGGCTATAATCTTCACTAATCATGCTGCTTTGAAGTATCTTCTTTCCAAGAAGGATACAAAACCTAGATTGATTAGATGGATCCTATTGTTGCAGGAATTTTCCTTAGACATTAGAGACAAAAAAGGTGCAGAAAATGTAGTAGCAGACCACTTGTCTAGGCTTGTTGTGGATACCCCTGATGATTCTCCTCCTGTTAGAGACAGTTTTCCTGATGAACAACTGTTATCTGTTACCCAATTACCTTGGTATGCGAATATAGTGAACTATCTTGTTACTGGTCGAATTCCCCAGCATTGGGGTAAACAAGATCGTTCTAGATTTTTAGCTGAGGTTAAGCACTTCTTTTGGGATGATCCTTATTTGTTTAAGTATTGTCCAGACCAGATTATTAGGAGATGTATACATGAAATTGATCAGTCAAGTATTATTTCCTTTTGTCATGATCATGCTTGTGGGGGTCATTTTAGTGCTAAGAAGACTGCTACTAAGATATTGCAGTGTGGATTCTATTGGCCTTCGTTGTTTAAAGATTCCCACAGTTACTGTGTTACTTGTGAACGTTGCCAGAAGTTAGGAACCATTTCCCGTAGGAACATGATGCCCTTGAACCCTATTTTAGTTATTGAGGTTTTTGATGTGTGGGGTATTGACTTTATGGGTCCGTTTCATAATTATTTTGGTAACCTATACATCCTTGTCGCTGTAGACTATGTCTCTAAGTGGATTGAGGCGGTTGCGTGTAAAACCAATGACCATAAGGTCGTAGTCCAGCTTTTGAAAGAGAATATACTTACACGTTTTGGTACGCCGCGAGCTATAATTAGTGACGGAGGTTCACACTTTTGTAATTGACCATTTGCTCTTTTAATGAAACAGTATGGTATTACCCACAAAGTAGCTACCCCATATCACCCACAGACTAGTGGTCAGGTAGAGGTCTCCAATAGGGAAATTAAGCGTATTTTAGAGAAAACAGTTAATCCCAATAGGAAAGACTGGTCATTGAGGCTTACTGATGCCTTATGGGCTTACCGTACTGCGTTTAAGACACCCATTGGAATGTCACCTTATCGTTTAATATTTGGCAAGGCATGTCACCTTCCTGTTGAGTTAGAGCATAAAACCTATTGGGCTATTAAGCAGCTAAACTTTTCACTTGACAAGGCAGGAGCTCACAGAAAGCTCCAGCTCGATGAGTTGGACGAGATTCGTAGAGATGCATACGATAGTGCTAAGGAGTATAAGAACAAAATGAAACTTGTGCATGATAAGAATATTTTACGAAAGTCATTTTCTCCAGGTCAAAAAGTTCTTCTGTATGACACTCGTTTGCATCTATTTCCCGGGAAGTTGCGCTCTCGGTGGACCGGTCCTTTTGTGGTACGTACTGTTTTTCCTCATGGAGTTGTTGAGATCGAGACACCGGATGGTTCTTCAAAGGTTAACGGTCATAGATTGAAACCCTTTTTAGAGCCCTTTCCTACAGGTGATGTTGAGGAGGTCCCTCTGGAGGACCCTGCCTACCCTTGATTGACCATCGGGGTCATTGTATGTTGTATATTAGTTTTTGATTTCTCTCTTCACCCAGGTACTATCTTTCCAACTTCTCCTTGTGTTATTTTTGGTACTGCTCTTTCATTAGAAACATTGAGGACAATGTAAGATTTAAGTTTGGGGGTATGGGAAAAACTTTTTAGTTGCAATAAACTCCAGAGCCTAGAAATTTATGCCTATTAAGGATGGCACTAACCAATCTAAGTGGATGGAAGCATTTTGGTTTTAGGAGTTGAGGAACCAATCTGAGTAGATGGAAACATCTATAAGAGTCTATTCGTAAAAGCACAGAGCTCAGGTGTTAGAAATAACATGATAGTTTCGCCATATCTCGTTGAGTCCTTTTCACTTCTTTTTTTATTTTATTTTTATTTTTTTTAAAATATGTTTCTCTAAGTGATTAGGTGGGGCTCACGATTCAAGTTGTTACCACTGCTAGGGTGTAATAGAGTGATTGAGATACGGAAAAAAAAAAAAAAAAAAACCAGACCAATAGACCAATCAGAATAAATTTTAACACTTGGTAGCAATATGTGTGTGTGTTCTCCCTGTCTCCGTCGCCTAAACAAGCGTGGAATGCAGGATCCACGGGAATTACCATGTAATCTGCTGACAATAAAGCATGCGCTTGGATCCACAAGATCTAATCATGTTGTTAGTTCTAAATAAATAAATAATATATGTATGTTCCATAAATCGACCGCTGGTTCCCTTGTATATGCCAGACGAGTTGATCTAGAATTAGGGTTATTGACCACTGGTCCCCTTGTATATGCCAGTTGTGTTGATATTAGTCAGACCGGTATCTCAGTCCATTAGGATAGGTTCATCTTGGAGGAGGCCTTCAGACATATATGAGAAAACACCGTTCACCTAGTCAACATCAAAACCATCTATGTTTTTCTATATCCATCTCTTAATCTATCCATGTGATTTGTTGACTCCGGATATTGATGTCCATAGTCAAACTATATGAGTAGAGCTCTGTCACTTATATACGAATTTTAGTATGCTTGAGTGCAAACCCGTGTACAACAATTGGAATTTCGCATCAGGGTACTTCCTCCCGTAATCAATAAGTATGCAAACCAAGGAGGTTCTTTAGTGCCATTTCAAGGTTCTGCGTAGATAGCTAGGGTCTGGAGTAAAGGTTTTGTGGGTACACCTATGGTAAACCCTCCCGAGACTATAACTCGGCCACTAGGGCCACCTAGGGGTTCAAAGGCTTGTTGCACATGCTAAGTGCAATCGACGATGCCTGCGACAGTGAGTTAGGATTTTATTTTGTAGATTAAATTTGCTCGGGACTAGCAAATAATAAGTTTTGGGGAATTTGATAGACGCATTTATGTGTCTATTTTCATCTCTATTGTATATATTGTTAGTACCCATTTTTGTACTTATTATGGTGTTTTATGTGTTTGTAGGTATTTTTGGGCAATAAACATTTTTGGAAAAAATTGGCTCGAAAAGTTGTCTAAAGGCACCCAAGGGACATTTGTTATTCGGACTCTCAGTTTGGATAAGGGGCACCTCAGTTGGGCACCTGCTATTCGCACCCCCGTTCTGGTTAGGGGGACACCTTTCTTCATCGTTTGAAAAATAATTTTGGCGGGAAAAATTCCATTTTTCTGCGGAATTTTCTGTTGGATTTTTGGAGGAGTTTCAGTGAGATTCAATCACTGATTTTGATTGGAATGAACGTGATATGCCCAAACAATGGTGGTGTGAGTGTTTTAATGCGTTCAGTTGGGCTGAATTTTCGTCGGGAAGAAAATATGCAACCTCGGAATACAGCGTGTTTGAACGTGCATTGATTGAGTTTTGATAGAGTTTGGTTGCTGCAGAAGTGTGGAGGAGTCAAACAAGGAAGTGTTGGAGGGTGTATACTGCGAAAAGATGCGTGAGAACATAAAACAGAAAAGAAAATATTCATGAGTTAATGGTTGGATATCGAGAAGATTTTTTAGTTATTACGATTGTATTCTTGATCCTGTGACTATATAAAGGCTGTAGGAGACTCATAGAAGAATAGGGAGTTCAAGGAGAGAATAGGGAGACGTTTAGAGCATAAAATAATCGAGAAAAAAAAGTTACAGGAAAAACAATTTTTCTGCTGGTGAAGAAGGTACGAAGAACATAAGACCCTTAAAGACCGTCGTTCTTAAACAGTGCCAGTGACGGTATTCCTTTATCGTTTTCTGTAACAATTGATTTTGTAACAAATATAAGTGTTACAAAACCCGGTTTTATTCATTTTTTCTCCCATTTCATCATTTGTGAACCATTTTTGAGCATTAATAAAGATGAATTTTGAGCATGTTTCCATGATAATGATGAGCTAATTCTCGCGTAATCAAGGCACGGAGGAAGCTATTTATGCATGAATAATTGGTAACTATTCTATTTTTCTCTAATTTGTATTTTATAATTCACTCAATCACTACTTTGTAGAATTTTAATTGTTTGCATAATTTTTCCTAATTAGTTGTGATTCAATTAGCTAGGTTATACTTTGGTTATATAATCTATGCTTAAGGGATACAATTAATGTTTGGAAATATGCATGATAATTTGTGAATTAAGAAAAAGAGATTTTAAAAATAATTAGAGTTTTGGAATTTTTACCATCATTCATTCATGTGTAATAGTGGAATCTAGTGTCTTGGTTATTTTCAATCTTAAAAACAAAAAAACAAATTTGGATTTAAATTTGCTCTACTTTTAGTTTAAATAAGTCTAAAATCAATTGCTTTCACAAGTCTTACGAACCTATTACTACAACAAAGTTGAAATTACATCAGTACGCATAAATAGTTAACTAATTGTGGGTTCTAAAACGAATAAGTGAATATGCATGTAATATTGCATATCCCCAAAGCATTTATAGGAAGGTTGTTACGCATAACTTATCCTTAGACACCATCTATAACCTTTGATGGTAGCCTCTGCGAGTCCATGGGGTAAGGATGTTCTACACTGATCTTATTAAACATGCAATACCCATCAAGTACTTTTGATGTAAATATCTAGCATTGAAAAGGTTGGTGAGTCCTTAAATTATATAATATGTGCTAGGATTGTTTCAAAAACACATTATTTTTTTGTGATCAATGACTAATTTAACCCTTCGAATCATCCACCTGAGCCATAAATCGCTTGAATGGTCCGTTTTCTGTACGGATATGTTCACAAATATCACCTTGTTTCTTTTAAAAGAATGGGTTGTTTACCATTTGCATCTTAGGATGGTCTCAATCCTTTTTACTAAAGAATGACTTTTTAATATGAGTTACATGCTTTATTACTTTAAAAGCATAATGGGAGGGGAGGTGGTGTTTCTAGTACTTTAGAAAGAGTTGATTATGAGAGATGCCGTTACTTTGCATTCTTTCAATCTTTGTAATTGTCATTTTCTTGTTCACTCAAATAAAAGGATGTCCATTTGAGTTCTTTCAAAATAGAACATCATATCACAACCAAAATGTCTTTTGGTTATGTCAAAACCTAAATGAGTAAATTCCCAACATTACATTGTCGGTGATGATATGGATTCAATTATCCAAATATTAGTGATTTACAGTTCACTAGACTAATTGGCACATTATTTTCTCTAAAATGTGATTCCTTTCACATTCATTAGAGACAATTTATAGATGCATCCCATTATCACAATGAATTTTTGTACGATAATCGTTCGCACCGATTTCATAAGAACTTGACAAATTGTGATTAGCTCTTAGTTCTTACAGAGCTCATGTAACTTTTAATCTTTATACCAATTAGGCAACAAAGATTGAGCATTTCTTCGCTCGGCTATTACATGTAATGATCCAATCATCACATGGTATTATATAAGGAAACAATTCAACAAGCAGTTTAATATATTTCCTTAAGAGCTTCGTGTAATAAGTGGTGTGGCCTTATTACGTAACAAAAGAAAATTTATCTCATTTACTTTAGAGTGTTACAGTTCATGAAGATGATATACTATTCATCATAATGCACGAATGATCCTTTTAACTCAAGTACTTTTGAGTATATCTCAAGTGCTTTAGAGTATTTCAGTCTCATGAAATGATATACTTTTCATTCCATAAGTACAGACAATGAATTCAGTTCTTCGCAACAACAACAAAAAAAAATCTTTATTTTACCTTTTTAAAAATAAAAATAAATGTTTATTAAACTAACATACAATCAATAGTCTAGGATCAAATCATACAAAATTCAGTTGAATAAATATAATTAATAAACTTATCAAAATGTAAGTGTATTAATTGGGCAAGTTTCTTATTGCCACTGAAGTTGACAATCGGGGGTATGACCTTCTTTTAACATATAGTGAGTTTGTTGTCATTTAAACTCTCTGTATATCTTTTAGTTGGATGCTACTATATGATACATGCAATCCATTGCTTGTACCATACTCAGTAAATGTTTATACCAAGTGCCCAACTCTCATTCAAATGAGTCAGAATTACATCTCTGTCTCATGCTCAGTAAATACATTTACTTTGTATTGTTACTACTTGAGCCAATATTACATGTGTATTAAATTCCAATGAACATTCAAATTTTTGGGGGGAAATTCCATGAGTGTTTCAAAAAAAAAACTTCCTTCAGAGCATTTCATCATCTGAAATCAATATGTCGCCTTAAAACGTAAAAGTAATGCCTTCATCTTTTGAACAATGCATCGTCACTGGTTGAAGGTTTTCAAGATGGAAGTAAAGCCCTTGTAGACACAATTGAATTCTGTATCAGAGGCTCTTTGATGGCGCTCAAGTACTTCTGAGTCCAAAAGGTCAAATTTGTAATCGAGTTGGTTTAATCAAAACCCGATCAACGGATTGGTCAAGGCCCGGACCATTGGGTTGACTAGGTCATGGTTAACAAAAGTCCACATATATGATATATTATATATGAAGTACTCAGGCCCATCGATAATAAACTAGAAACTATTCGTATATAGCCCCAAATTTATTGTTAACCTTAAGATTGGAAATTTCATTATCCAACTTTAGTGTTCGGAAAACAATTGTAACCATATCCGATGATGATGAAAATTTTAGAAGATTCATCAAAATATTTTGTCAAAAATAACAAAATTTCAAGGTAATACAACGGCTAGATAAAAATATATACGTGACATCTTATGACTGTTCCAATTCACGTTTCTGTGAACACAGCTAGAAATATCACATACTTTGGAGTATTTCCCATGGTTGGATCTTTATTAAATTTATGAAGTATCTCCATAAAAACAATATACAAAACATACCAAAAATATAGCATAATCCAACGGTTTAAATTCTCAAAAATTATATTTTTCGACGCTGTTAAAAATTAGGTTTTTTTTTTAAACGTACACAGTTTTATTAAAATCATGTTTTGGATATTGCATCATATTTATATTTGATTAAAATTTTAACACAGTAAGTAATACCTAATCTGGTTAAACATATTAAAATTTCATGAAAATCTAACGGTGAAATATCTATGTTTTATAATCATACGTTTGTGGAACCCTAATATATACTATGAAAACAAAATATCTTCGTTCAAAAGAAATACCTGGTAACACATCCATGATGATAAACAAATAAGTTCATAACCACAATAATCTTCAAGAAATAATCCATAACCAATCTTGAACGAAGAAAATAAAAACGCCAGTTGGTAGAGTCGTGCTTGATAACGTGTTGCAGTGGAAAATATGGAGAAAGTAAAGAGACAAATATAAGTTTCTATTGATCAGGATAATAGGGTTACATGGATACAGTATCCTTTATATACATGTAAAGGTAAACTCTAGGTAACTAGATGGACCGCACATCCATGAACCGTAGGCCCTGTAACAAGTACTATTTTTTCAAAAATGGAAGGAAAAATTAAGAAGCCGACGTGCATCGCACGTGCTCACTACTTGTGTTCGTTAAGAACTCGAACACTTTGATAGAATTCATTTCATTGGGGTCAAAGCATTTTGTAAACTTTTTCATTAAAGGGAACAACAGCTATATAATCTGAGTTTTACGATCAATTTATTTTCTTAACTAGTTTAGAATGTAAAAAAGAATGTCCTTTTGTAAAAGTGTTAGACAATTATTGGGCCTCACAATACAACATTTTGACCTAACAATTTTGGGCATGTCTGATATGGGGATGAATGATGTTTTGGGGACTACTCAAAAAAGGTGGGGGACTACTCTTCTATTTTGAGGTGGATATTTGAAGTAAATTTGAGCCACCCCTTAACTTAGTTTTTTTCTAATACCAAATTTGCCCTTGGTGATTAAATTAGTTAGTGTAATGATTAATTAGTGTTAGTGTAATGATTGATTAGTGAGATTAGATTAATTAGCTGAGTGTTTTTACAAGAATAATTTTTGAGAAGAAGGGGGTTTTGTTTTTTTTTTAAGATGGTTGATTTCGAAATGAGGGTTTTGGGTACTTAGGTATACTTCAAATTTAGTTAATGTTGCTTGAATTGACAAAAACTTTTGAAAAAATGAGAAATTTATAAACTGATTTCGACCATGGAAATGAAGTTCGGCTACGACATCTGAAGAACAGGTAGCCGAACTCATCTGCAAGTGTAGTTCGGCTAATGGTTCTGAAGACACAGGTAGACGAACTCAGCTTTAATGGAGTTTTTGCTTTCAGAGAAAAGTTCGGCTAGGAAAAAGAAAGTTGCGACGTAATCGAACTAAAAGTTCGGTTGGGAATTTTTTTCTCGACGTAACCGAACTCAATATATAGGTTTTCAGAAAAAAGTTCGGTTAGTAGAAAAAAATTGCGAAAAAACCGAACTGAAAATTCGGCTAGGAAAAAAACGAAAAAAAGTTGCGAAGTAACCGAACTAAAAGTTCGACTGGGAATTTTTTTTTTGCGAGGTAACCGAACTTTTTTCTGAAAGAAAAATCTCCATTAAAGCTGAGTTCGGCTAGTTCGACAAACTGTTTCACATAATTCCTAGCCGAACTTCTCTCTCCAACTTTCATTTTCAACTCATTTTGATGATTACTTCTCATTTCTTCAACCAAAAACGAATGACAAGTAATGGGTTTGTGAGAATATCTTTTTTAATGATTTAAATTAAGCTATATACATGGAGGTGGTGGTGGTTGGTGGTGGTGGTAGTTGGAAGTGGTAGGTGATGGGCGGTGGTGGTGGGAGGAGGTGGTGGTTATATATATATATAGATGGTTATTAGGTTGGTTTTAAATTAAATTAGGTTAAGGGTAGGTTAGTCATTTCCACACTTTAGGACACCCCTTATAAATATAGGGTGGACATTCATATAACAAAGTAGTCCCCCACCTTTTTTGGGTAATCCCCAAAACATCATTCATGGGGATACATTTGTATTGGGCGATCCCCTGGAAGGCCCACCCTTTAGGGGACATATTACTTTGCAGGTCTGACATATTATCTAGCACATTCTTAAAATAAGTAAACCAAAAGAATGAACTTCATATTGAGTCCTGAAATTGGATATTTGGAGTACCATTATGAGCTTACACAACTGTTCAAAGATTTTTAAAGTAACTGAATGAATCCTAAAGTTCTGAATAACTCTGTTCCGTCATCATCGCTTATATTATCAGGTTAAGTTTCCTCCAAAATCTCAAGACTTTCAGCTATTTCATTTTGCTTCTTTACCGATTCCCTCTTACAACACTGAGTTCTTACCATATTGTGTGGAGTATGGAATAATGCATCCCGCAACTGAATATACAAGTATTCAGATCCATGCCATGAAGCTAATATGTTACCTAAATGACATGATTTTTCTCACTAAAGTTTCATCTTATAAAAGGTCATCATGATTGTTTTCCTTATAAACTTGCTATCTTGTACAGTTTCCTCCAACATCTCAAGACTTTCGGCTATTTTATTTTGTTTCTTTGCCAATTCCCTCTTACAGCACTGCGTTCTTACCATTTTGTGTGGAGTATGGAATAACATATCTCGCAACTGAATATATAAGAATTCAGATCCATACCATGAAGCTAATATGTTACGTAAATGACAATGACATGATTTTTCTCACTAAAGTTTCATGTTAAAAAATGTCATTATGATTGTTTTCCTTGCAAACTTGCTATGTTGTATAGTTTGTTCTGCTTAAGGTCATGTCACATAAATGATACCAAAAATGAGAACTCTATGTTTTTTATTCATAAGAAATTAATCAATCTAGTTACACGTTTCCACGCACTTCTACTCCTCTTTGAACCAAATCGGTTTTTAAAGAGCACTTGAGAATCCAGGTGGAGAATCTGGATTTTAGTGGTAATTGGCGGGAATAATGTTTAAAAAGTCAAGTTGGTGGGAATAATGTTAAAAAAGGTCAAACAGTAAAGGAAGGCGTGGTCATCAGATCCTTTGGAGAAGTGATGATTTAAGCTCCAAATGATCAAGCCAATCCCTTCAAAAAAATATTCCAAAGAATCGACTATTAGAAACCATTTTCCGACTGCTACACAGCTATTTGTTGTGTTTTTTTTTTCTCTCTTTCCTCTCTGAAATAGTAAAACCCTAAAAAGAAAAAACCAGTTTGGACGGCGGCTATTGAGTAAACCCTTCGGGGTTTGCCGGGGGCTAAATCGGAGACGTGATATGGGGATTAGGACAGGGATTTGTAAGGATCTGCTTTTAATTTGTTTGCAGTAGCGTTTTTGTACCGATCCATCTATTTTTTCTCTGTGAGGTAAGAGAGTTGTTTTGCTTTCGTTCTATCTCGGGGTTCCAGGGTACTAGGAAAGGATTTTAAGCTTGCAAGAGGTCTATAAGTTTTGGATCTGATGATTCTTTTGTTTCCAAAATCTTTGCTTTCTGTTTAATTTTTGGTCCGCCTAAAAATGGTTTCTTATTTTGTTTTCAAAACTCTTCTTAGTTATAGGAAGTGATCTTCATTTTCAATGAAAATTGGTTTTCTAAAACTTCTGTATTTCGAAAACTCATCTTTAATCTTCTCAAAGATGTTGGCTTTATTTTCAAAACTTCTTTGTTTTCTAATCGTTTGATTTTCAAATCGGTTTTTCTTCAAGTATTTTAGAATCAGATAATCTTTCCTTCTTTACCCTGTAGCATCTTCCTGCTACTAATCTTATTTTGACTTCTCAACCCCTTAAAAGAGAGATCTGTTTTATCTTGTGATTGTCGGCACTTGTAATGCTGCTTATTTCTGTTTTGGGAGCTTCATTCAAAAAATAATTGTTCTAGAACCTCTTTAATGAAATCCTTTGTTGAATCTTTATGTACTTCTTCTTTCCCTAATCGCGTCTCCAAAGTGAAGCCCCCAGGTAAATCCTTTCTTCCCCTCTTTGATTTTTCTCTTAATCCTTCTTTGAGCTCTTTTGTTTCTGATTTGCAGATTTGCACTTTAGTTTCCCTAAATCGTTGAGTCATCTAGCTGTGAGGTAGATTTATTCTGCCGAGTTAACTCACTGACCTAGTTGCTAAACATTTATATTTCAACTGGAAAAATGGAACCTCCTCTATACTTGCTTGAAACAACTCTTTCTCTAGTTCTTAACTTTCACTGTCCTGATTTTACGAACTTGATTTAAAAACTGTTCGTGTCCGTGACTTGAAAAAGTCACAGGTTGGCCGATTTTCTGCTGGGAAAATTGGCTTGATCTCTCTTTGCTTAATTTCTCTGTCATGGAGGCCTCTTCGGAGGGCACGGGATCAATCAATGGGCATCATTTACTCTTTGGAATATGTTGTTCTCACTATCTTGATAGATTTATCACTTGCGTTGGAGCTTGCGGTGGATGAAGTAAAAGGAAGCACAGTAGGAGGCGAAAGAAACTTTTGTCGGACGTATGATGTTATTTACTTTTTAATCAATGTAATCTTCGGTTTTAGTTTCCGTAAGAAATCTTGTTCTCGATTTGCAATCGAGTATTTTGATTTTCTTGGTAGTTTAATGTTTGTATTCCTTTTACTAAAAGGCGAATGTATCCATGTAACTGTTGGTTTAATCAATATATAAATTAGGGCTTTCCAAGAAAAGAAAAAAGAAACCATTTTCAGAACATTTCTTCTGCACCAGCAACACCAATGTTGTACCGAGCATTGACCCAAGTTGACCTTTGACTTTCTCCCAAAGCAAATTATGGCGCCTTAAAACAATTTTTAGATTGGTTATATTTTACGGGCATATGCATCAAATAAATGTAACCGCATGTATGATTTACCCTGTAACTTATGAACATGTATTAGTATGCGTTTTACTTAAAAGGATATTAAAATGAGAGTCTAATGAAAAAAATGTGTTTTTCACAATGGTCACTGTCCCCTAATTTGTTTCACAAAATCATCACACATTTAATTAATGTTGACAAAAAAGTCTTTTTCCATCCGTTTTCATCCGAGTTAACTGTTTTGAAAAAAACATTCATGTTTTGGTCCTAAATACCCTTACTCCATTGTTGAGGTAATGGTGATGAAGTGGTGGTGGTGGTGGCGGCTATACCCAAGAGAGGAAGCAGTGAACCCTTATAGGGAATATGATATAACGATCCTGAATGCGGGCTGAAGTTCTGATGCAATGTAACGATCCTGAATGCGTTCGTCGGAAACTAGCAACAACAACAGTAGCAGCAACAGTTCATCGAAACAGCATCAACAACAACAACAGCAGCATCAGCAACCACCACCATCACCACCACCTTCAACATCCATTAATGGAGTTACATGAACAACAACAGGTAATTCCCCCACTCACTTAACTCTGATTTGTGGGACAGGATGTCAATAACTCTGAAACTAACGGTGCATTGATCATTTTGAAAAATGATTGTAACAGTGTGATGGCTTTATGAACCGGATTATGAAATTGTGACTGTTTTTATAACTACCAAAAAAAAAAAAAAAACGTCGCTGCTAGTTTCTTTTTCAAAATAGAAAAAGGAACACTAATGAAATTTGATAGAATTTAAAAAACATATATAGTACATACAAGAGGAAGAATCTAAAGAGAGAAAAACAACAGTTACAAGAAGATAGTATCTCAATTGAAAATGGAATGCGAGAAGTTTAATGTGAGGTGAGGCGAGTTCCCATTGTAGAACTAACGAATTTTTTTTTTTTTGGATATTCAGATCTCCATCGAAGGGAACGTTAATAACTGGAACCGTAGTCTGTCTGAAGGGAACGTTAGTAATTGGTATTTTGCTTCAAAAAAAATAAATAATAAAATAATAATTAGTATTTTGATTTTAAACATAATTTCAAGGAGACTGAACCTGTCGAACTTGAACGTTTGTTGAGTTCAACGAGAGAGAAAAACCATCATCAGTCCGCCGTTCTAACTTAAATTGAAGTGTGATTTCAACAATTGCTGCAGCCTTACTTAAACCACATTATTTGTCAGACAGCGGTTCACATCACATGATTACGTGATTGTAGACAGTCTATAGGCATATCGTTTTGGTCGGAGTGCAATCACAGAAACAATATTGTGTAGCGTCCACCGGTGCATATTTTCTTGGTTAAGAGCTTGTTTGTGGGTTTGGTTGTTTTATGGGAAAATTGGGGAAATGCCTCAAAATCGGCTGTCATCTTGGGGATATGCCCCAGGATTCCAGTTTTCGAGAATTTGTCCCGGCCGTCTAAAATTCCATCCAAAAGCGTTAAGTAGTCAACATTCACACACACTTGAGATTATATATGCGAATTAAAAGACAGATAAACTATATACTAACACCTTTACAAGGTTCAAGAACATATTCGACAGAAAAAACTTCGAAGAAATTGGAGATAAAGTTCAGACACATTTACGATAAATTGACTATTTAACGGTTTCTTGATGGAAACCGTTACTTTGGGGCATAATCCCAAAAACTGGAATCCTGGGGATATGACAGTCGATTTTGGGGCATATCCCCAATTTTCCTTTCTTTTATTTCTGTAGCTCGGAAGCCTGAAATATTTTGCACTTGCACTTGTAAGATTGATGTGTGCGAGCGTGAATTATAAGAGCTCGCTCATATTCTTATATAACCCTTATTTATACTGTAGTTCACATATAATACAGTGACGTTGCTTGAACTTAATTATATGCACAACAACGCCATATCATCTAATAAAGCAACACCAAGAATACACCGAAAAGATACACCGCTCACTTTTCGAGGTATAGATATGTTTTTGGACGACGGCCAGTCTAAAAGGGCGGGTACCAAATAAGGGCTTCTGTCAGTCGGACAAAGATATTCAGACATATCCAACAAATGCCAGGGTAGAGGTGTAAAACGTGCCTGCCCAGCACAGCACAGCCCATAAAATCACGTGTTTAGCGTGCTATGTGCCGTGTTGTGCTATGCCGGAGATTATGCCGTGCCGTGCTAGAAGGCGTGCTGGGCTGGGCTGTGCCAGAAAAATAAACGTGCTGTGCTGTGCCGGGCACATTTATTTTATATTTTCCAGTATAAATGTTTTCCAAATATTTAGGTATTATATGTGTTGGTATGAAAATAAGTCAATATAATGATAATAAAATATCAGTAGTCGGCTAGAATAAAGGTTCTCTTGTGAAATATACACAAAATATGATGTTTTGTGCCATGTTGTGTAGTATTTTTTACATATTATGACGTGCTTTCTTAACGTGATGTGTTGTGCCGTGCCACGTGCTGTGCTGGGCTACTGTGCCGATTAGTCAAACTCAGCCCGTCCCATGAAACTAACGTGTTGTGCCCTGTTGGGCTAAGTCACGTGCTGAGCTGGGCTGTGCTCAAATTTTAGCGTGCTGTGCTAGGCTGTGCTCGTGCTGGCACATCCCAATTTACACCTCTATGCCGGGGTATGTCTACTTCGATATACCGTAAGGACTTTTTTCTTTGATCGGTATTATATGACCATGAAGGACTTTAAGCCAATAGTGTTCATCCACCGTACGTTTCTCCAGTTCACAACTTCTTCATTTAAGAATAAGAACCCTAGCTAGCTAGGAGTTCTCCTACCTCGGCAAATTTTATCCATCCCGGCCCTCTTGCCGCTAACCTTCAACGTTTATGATTTTATTTCACTAAATGCATATATGTGGTCCTTTGGAGTTAACCACACTATGAGAAATAACAAAGGAAGGATTATTTTCGGCTGAGGCATAGACACCAAAGGTATTATTTTTTTTATTTATGGGAAACTTGGGAATATGTCCAATTTTCACTAATTTATTTGGGGATCTATCCCATAACGGAAAAAAAATTAAGGAATCTATCATAGAAAGTTAAAAAACCCGTTAAGTTCTTAATATCCCACATGTGTGGGCTTGCCCACGCTATTGATTAACATTTTTGCCCTCAACTATTAGATTACCAGCTTTCATCACAGACATAATGTTGCAAGAGAACGACATACCTTGAAGTGAAGACGTGAAGTCCGTTGGCAATAAAAACTCTCTTTTTCTCCTCTCTTTAGCTCATTATCATTTTCTCTTCGAGTTTTTGAGTTATGTCACGTTCCATGGCACCGGAGTATAGCCAAAAACAGCACTATGACGATGAACTTCTGTTTACAGATGACCCACATTTTGCAATTCATGGCGCGAAATTTTGATGTTAGTTTTGGTAATATTATTTGCTCTTTTTCTTTCGTTTCTCATTTTTCCTCTTTATCTGGAATCAAACATGTTATTCGTGGAAGAAGTTCTCCTGAACACACTGCCCGTGTGAGTGATTCGAGTAGTAGCAACTACAATGCCAGGGCCGGGCGGGAAGGGTAAGCAGGACAAGTGGGGCTTTTGGGCAACAAGGGGTGTGGGGCAACCAAATATATCTTCATATTTGGAGTTCTTTGTATAATAAATGATTATTGGGGACCTGCATATAATTTACATAAAATATAAGGAAAAAAATAGTTTAATTAGGATTTAAATAGTCATACTCCCTCTGTCCTAATTTGATCGAATCCTTTGTTTGCATTTTTCAGTTTTTCTTTACAAATTATTATTTTCTGATTATAACTGAATAATTTAAAAAAATAATCATTTTTTTCTATGAAACATTAATTTTATATGGTTGATAGATTTTAGAGAATCGAAATTTTAATTTATTAATAACTGAATTGAATCCGTCTAGAAAATTACATACATAGTTTTATTTCCTGTTTAGAAAAACATATATAATTTACTACATTTTTGTTAGCATACATGATGCTTTGGTGAGCTTTTTTAATTTAGGTTATAAATATTGTTTTATATCCTTACGATTAGTTAGCCGTTTGTACAGTATAAGATTACTAAACAATATATAACTAATACTTGTCGTTAAAG
The DNA here is from genome assembly GCA_023531105.1 of Papaver atlanticum. NCBI lineage: Eukaryota > Viridiplantae > Streptophyta > Magnoliopsida > Ranunculales > Papaveraceae > Papaver > Papaver atlanticum. Next base: position 2,699,657 of record JAJJMB010015535.1, on the reverse strand, counting down.
AAGAAAAAATAAAAAAATTAGAGCGGCCTTCGGCCGCCTAGTTTGATTTTTGTACCAACCTTGTATACAAAAAATTATTTGTTGCATACTATAGCACTTTGAAAAAACTCATTTTGAAGCTCTTGAAAACAAATGTGATAATGATAGTAAATCACGGTGGTAAAATGCTATGAATGTGATCAAGTTTCTCCTTAAAATATTCTCTTTAGGGGGGGCAAAACATAATAGGCTTTGGGATAAAAAATTCCGAGGAACGGCCCTGACAATACGCAACGGAATGATTGTCTGATGGAAGTTTTAGAATATGTGTTGATTGATTAAGTGTATGTACGATTAATTTTTAATTGATGTCGTGATCAGGGAACATCTAAACTACCATTTTGTTCGCTTTTTCCTTACTCACTGTTCTACTTGTTTGTTAGACCACATAAATATGACAAAAAAAGAAGACTAATAGCCTAGTAGGCTGCGGACACTCCACTATGTTACTAATCTAACCGTTGAGGATAAAAATGGCAATGAATTGCATGCGTAAGCCCACACACGTGGGATATTAACCACTTAACGGGTTTTTTTCTTTCCCTGGGATAGATTTTTTATATTTTTGGTTATGGAATAGATCCCCAAACCAATTAATGCAAGTGGGATATATTCCCAATTTTCCATTTATTTATTTAGTTGCAATCATCTTTTGATAGGCATCCAATAACTTTTGGTATTTTTAATTGATTTTAGTTCGCTTTGGTCAGTTGGTGGCGTCCCAAACAAGAATTCTATGATGAGTTTATCACCCAATGACAAGTACAAACAAGGGTCGGGTAAGATCTTTTTTTTCAGAAACATTACTGCAAGTAGAAGAAGGGACAAAGAACTATCATGATGACCGTCCGAGCAACATCAGTACTATAACTTCATCTTTCAGCACAGACATCCGCGATGACTGTCTAGATCTTATATTTAAGTGCCTAAAAATTAAAGATGATCGTAACTCCTTCGGATTAACGTGTCATCGATGGCTTCATATTCAGAATAACAATCATGAATCCTTATGGTATAGTAATAATTATGATCCAGCGGGTAAATATCCAAAAATTAGCCTTAGTAGGGTGCTGATTCGATTCCAGCGCCTCAAAATTTTGTGTCTAGGAAGGTTGCCTAAGATAACGGATGTTGATACATTAAAGTCACAATCCTTTGGCTCCAATGTGCAAACTCTATGCATAAATCCTTGCTCTTATAATTTCCCTGACTATTCAGATATGCAATTGTCTTTAATATTTTCTTGGTTCCCTCGCTCATTTGATATATTTAAGTTTGGGTTCTTCTGGTATTACTGATAAAGGTTTAGAGTCCCTGGCAAAATATTGTGCATCCTTGAAAACAGTTAACCTCCCACGGTGTTACTCGATTACTGATTGGGGAATAAGTGTTCTTCTACAAAACTGTCAAAAACTGTGTTCACTTGCTACTGATTACTGCAGCAATATAACAGGTATTGGCTTTCAAGGGTGTGCACAGTCCTTAACCTATCTCGCAGCAGGCAGGTGCAAACTTAAACCAGAAGGGTTTTGTGCTATTGTCAGTGGTGGTGGACTTGAATATCTATATCTACTGCCCTCAATATATGAATTGGCCGGGGATGAAAAAGGGGTGCATTATTAATACAGAAGCAGTTATGACGATTACAAAAGGTTGCCCTTTATTAAAGAAACTGTCCCTGTCAAATTGTGAGGAGGTACAACTAGATGGATGGAAAGCTATTGGTCTGAATTGCAAAGAATTGAACGAGCTTGTCATAATGGGGTGCCAAAGGTTATGTGATATGGGGTTGCAAGCTATATGTGACGGGTGTAACAAGCTTTCCGTATTATACTTAGAGAAAAAATATAGTTGCAGCAGCTCCGCTCTTGAGCTTTTCATGAGCAAAAAACCTAGAGTGGTCGTAATTCGCTTTTGAGTTTGCTATTGTCCAGGGATCAGTTTTATGTTCCAATGAATTTGCAATGTTTTAGCCTGTCTATTTGCGCAATTCAAATTCGGGCTTCGAAAAACATACCTGACCTGTAGAAGCATTTTAGTTGAATTAAAGCAAAGTAGATTTTGATAGTATTAATTTGAAAAGTAATCATGTTTAGGTCTTAACATTACATTACACAATTGCGAGCATGTAGTAGATACTGTTAGTGAACTTGTTGGATGCTCGAATTTGTCTACACATTTGATAAGAAATTTACATTTAAATGATTGAATCAATTCTGGCTATAGAATATCTAAGTTTTTCTTTCTGAGCATTGGGTTAAATGATTGAGTAAGAACCCATGTTCGACGTTTGATAATCAGTGTTGGCAAAGAGTTAGTAAAATCTAGTAGAGATAACAGAGCCTCACCTGTATTGTTTCATGTAATGAAGATATCATGTCTATGACCTTTTTTGGTGATCATCAATCTCCCTCTTTATTTTTATCATTTTTTTTTTTTTTGTATGAATAATGATGCTTGCAGTTTATAGCCGAGTTTACCATTGTTTGCGATGCGACAACCCAGACCAAATAGAAGATTTCTTGGAAGAAGTAACTATTGTATATTCCCTCTAAAGAATCAGAATCTACCAACTATTGTATATTCCCTCTCGGTAGTAAGAAACCGACAACTCGTTAAACTGAAGCCCATATATGAGGCCCATTAAGTTTTTCATGCTTCAACATGCTCAGGGGAAGATAAACTGTGACACCACAAGCACCCATAACATCTTCTTAAGGAGGCTTCCATTCTTCATTAGTTTGAGTACTACCATTTTTAGAGTTTGCATTATCTTCTAAGTCTTCCCGAGGTTGAGAGTAATTGTACCAGTACATACCTTCTTTGATGATTTGCTCTATAACAAGCTTGTACCCATTAAAGAAATTGTCATTTCAAGCCTTCCACATCGCCCACATTAGACAGCTCCCCATTCTGAAAGCAGAATAGTCACCACCTTCTTGCAGCCATCTGACAATAGTCAAATGCAAACCTGCACCCCATCATGGACCCAAAGAAAACTGCTATTGCAATGGGACAAAACAAAAACAGATGCTCTGTAGTTTCAATATCTCCTCCACAAAGACTGCAGTCTCTATTCATGGTTGGCTGGTTGCAGTGCCGTTTTGAAGAACCCTATGAAGTAGTGGATTTTTGGTAAAAACATCCTCACCTTCCATTTTCCAGGGAAAATTCTCTCAGTTTGTTGAAGAACCGGATGGTCTTTGGGATCTAAGAGTTTTCATGAAAGTTTTAGTGGAGAACTCCCCCTTTGGGTGCGGAGTCCAATGTAGATTGTCGTGCTAGTCATCCTCATTACTAACCAGGTAGATAGTTAAAATCTTCTCAGCACCAGGTGGATAGTTAAAATCTTCTCAGCAGCAGTTTGATAGGAAAACATGTGTCTGACAACCTCTTCGTAAGGTGCACTAGCATTTTCACCTAGCTATTACAAAACCCTCTTCTTGTCTCTAAATTTTTGTAATAGGTGCACTAGTATTCTCTTATGTGAACTTATCTGATGATGAGACTGCAAAACTTTGGGATCTATACGTCATGCGCCAGATGAGGCATTCACTGGTGGATAGATAATGATGCTAAGGTGCGGGATCTTTGCAGGCATGAGGTTACTACGACTCTTCTTAACAAATGCCATGGATTACTCTCTACGCATTTGGGATCTTCGTCCGTACGATTATTTAAAAAAAAAAAGGGACCGTGAATTTCTCCACACAAACGATTTATAATCCCTTGGACTCTTCCTACCTCTGGAAACTGTATCCAGTCCCCTCTTGTGGCACGGAGGTATTAATTTTTTGCTTTAGATATTCCTCGATTTTGATTTTATATAAGCTTATAATATCATGTAATTTGAATTAATTTACTTTTGTTTATTGCAGATAAGAATTTTGTAGTTGCTTAATGATGAGTTCATCACCCAATGACAAGTACAAGCAAAGGTCCGGTAAGATCCCTACTTCAAAAACATTACGAGAAGAAGCTGCAAAGAATGATCGTGATGATGACCGTCCGTCTAAAAAAATCCGTAGAACCTCATCTTTTATCACAAGCCTCCCTAGTGACTGTTTAAATCTTGTATTTAAGTGCCTAGAAACTAAAGATGATCGTAGTTCCTTTGGATTAACTTGTCATGAATGGCTTCATGTTCAGAATAATAATCATGAATTCTTATGGCGTTATCATCAATATGATCCAGATAATAGCATACCGCCAGATAAATATCCAAAAATTAGTCCTGAAAGCCTTGCCATAATTACTTGTAAGCTGTTGATTCGATTTCAAAACCTTAAAATTTTGAGTCTAGGAAGGTTGCCTAGGATAACGGATGTTGATACATTAAAGTCACAATCCTTTGGCTCCAGTGTTCAAACTCTCTACTTAAATAATTGCTCCGAATATTGCCCTGACTATTCAGATATGCAATTGTCTTTAATATTTTCTTGGTTTCCTCGTTTGACATTCATAAGTTTGTATTCTTCTGATATAACTGATAGAGGTTTAGAGGTCCTGGCAAAATGTTGTTCATCGTTGACAACAGTTAAACTCCCATGGTGTTGCTCGATTACTGATTCGGGCATAACTGTTCTTCTACGAAACTGTCGAAAACTGAGTTCACTTACTATTAATCACTGCAGCAAAGTAACATGTATTGGCTTTCAAGGGTGTGCACAGACCTTAACCTTTCTTGAAGCACGCGGGTTCCAACTTACACCGGAGGGGTTTCGTGCTATTGTCAGTGGTGGTAGACTTGAATATCTATATCTACTGACCTCGATATATGAATTGGCCGAGGATGAAAAAGGGTGCATTATTAACACAGAAGCAGTTATGACGATCGCCAAAGGATGCCCTTTATTGAAGCAACTGTCCTTATCAAGTTGCGAGGAGGTAGAGCGAGATGGATGGAAAGCTATTGGTCTGAATTGCAAAGAATTGCTTGAGCTTGCCATAATGGGGTGCCAAAAGCTATGTGATATGGGGTTGCTAGCTTTATGGGATGGGTGTAGCAAGCTTTCCGAATTATACATAGATGGAGAAAAAAATAGTTGCAGCAGCTTTGCTCTTGAGCTTTTCATGAGCAGAAAATCTAGAGTGCTGTGTTTATTGCCGTAGTTCGCTTTTGAGCTAGTTAAATATTCAATTTTGCAATGTGCAAAACTTACAAGTGTGCGGTGCTAATACACTGCGAAATTAATTCAATATCAGTCATTATTCAATTGTTGTTTTCTATTTTTTGTCCTTCAGATTCAAAATCCCCTGCAACAACTTTGAGTTTGCTGTTGCGTAGAAATTTGTATGACTGTCCTGAGACCAGTTTTATGTTCCAATGAAGTTGCAATGTTTTAGTTTGTCTATTTGTGCAATTCAAATTTTACGTCAGAGAGGAGCAATTCAAACATTTCCGGATAAATATCAAATCACATCAGTTGGTTTTTCAGATGCGCCAGATGTGATATTCACTGATCGATAGATAATGATGTTAAGGTGTGGAATCTTTGCAGGAATGAGGTTACTATGACTCTTCAAGGTTATTCTGACACTATCACAGGCATGCATTTGAGTCCCGTTGGAGATCCTACTTCTTAACAAATGCCATGGATATCCCGTGCGCCACAAAATCGTTGCATGAAACCTTTCACATAAGCGAGGACTTTGTTTAAATGTATTTGGTCTCCTGATGAAAACAAACTCGCACCTTGTAGTGCACATCAGATGGCGCCTTCTGTATATGCTTCCTGAACATAATGGATCAGTAAATTCTGTCCTACTGAACCTATTGTCAGATCTGGCAGTAGTGACAAACAGATATTATAGTCGTTCTTAAATTCTCTCTATTATAATCTGGATGCAGTTAAGAAAAAATACATTCAAATTGTTATCATTAGTTGAAGATATGTAAGTAAATCTAGAGGTTCAAGCTCGTTCAGAACATTTCCTGCGACAATCACATAATCTACATTCAACAATGAAATCACTAGATATAGGTACTGAATAATTCATAAGTAGAAAGAAATACGAAACAGAAACTAAAACAGGCTTCATGAGGGACAGCTAGCTCCATCATCATTAACATTCACTTCCAGACTCTGATCCAAATACAAAAAGTTATCCTGAGGGACCTTCTTCAGAAGCCATAGCTCTCTCAGCAGCATTAATGTGAGCTTCAGCAGTAGCACCTTCACCTATGGTTAACACATTAATAGCAAAACAAAGATTGAGCGAACCCTTTTCTCTGAAATACCATATCTGCACCTTAGTTGTTAGGGCTACAAGGTTGAATTTTGTAACGAACGCATTCCAAGTTTTTCGTAACACACATTGCTCGAGACTTGGCCATATATTGAACGTCATTTGAAATGTCTCGCCATTTGGACCAACCACTTTAACATCGATTGCCTTATTTTTCTCTTCAGCTTCCAAATTTTTTACAAAGTCTTAATTTGCTGGCAGATTTAACCTTGATTTGCTTTCCTTTGTATCGGTTTTGGTTAAAATCTTTTCATTCATCCATACTACTCCAGGGTTAGAACCGGCAAGTTTAGATATGGTACTAAGCATACATTGAGGCATTTTCGGCTGTGGTGCTTGATTTCGTTGTCTCTCTCCTTTCTCCATAGTCTTCTTGATATCCTCACTTATTTCCTTGTTTTTCTGATAACCAATACCTCCAGTAATTTTATTGAGACGAATTTCGAGAAGTTTCTCCAATGCTTTAGTGTCACCAGGTAATTTAGGATCATCTCCCACAAATGCATCATCTCGAGTTAGATCTCGAGTTATATCAGTACTATAAAGATCGATATAAGCAGGAGCTGCTGCTGCTGAAGTTGTTTCTTGTTGAACTTCAGTTTCCTTGGACTTTCTAGCATTATCGACATAGTGCTTAATCAAACGAATGCAACCCAGTTCTACTTGTTCCTTCAGTGCTTGGATATGTTCAGTTTGCGATTCTATTGTGTTAAGTACAGAAGGTGCACTAGGATTTTCACCTTTCACATAACCCTCATACACATGCTCCATATCTTTCTTATCATCTATAGCAAGTTTTACAGATTTTAAAATAGCATCAAGATCGCCACTCACCTTTTGCAAGTAACAAGACGGATCTTGAGTCTGAGAATTTTGATCATCACCTCCAAGATCGCCAGTCACCTCTTGGAAAGAAGAGGAATGATGTTGAATCAGAGAATTTTCATCACCACCCATTTCAAGACATCGTTGCAGAGCTTCTATATGTTTTTCCAAATCTTTTACTTCATCTTTACAATCCCTTAACAACACTAATTTTGGTTCAAGATGAGCTCTTTTCTCTCTGAAATAAGGAGATTCTTTCTTCTTCTCTGGGTTTGAATCATGATCATGTTGACGAGCAGAAGAACTACTCCCTGGTTCAATAGTAATAGCAGGTTCTTGATCTTCTTGATCATGGGTTTGAGAAGTAGTACTACTACTCACTGTTTCAGATGGTATTGTAATACCCACTTGTTGATTTTCACTTTCAGATTTTCCACCATCAACAACAACAACACTTATTCCTTTTCCCTCAGATTTTTCTTCATCTCCTTCCATTATCAATATCTATTAAAGCTTCTTCTTTGGTTTAATTTTGGACGATTTTCTTTAAGAAATTTGGTTGATTTCAAAGTAAGATTTTTGAAATTAACTTTAAAAGAATACTGGGTTTTGATTACTTTTCTTGGTTGAAGGTTTCTTAGGATTGAATTTCTCTGAAAAAAAACAGGGAGAAGCAGAGTGCTTGATATGTACTACTACTCTCATGTTTTATAGGGAATTTGGGGAAGACGGCAACATAGTCACGTGAGGAAGCAAATCCAATTTGAATATGTTAAGGCACACAGCCTTTAAGATATTAGCACCCCATAGGCACTTGTTCAATTGTTGCACTAGCTGCTGTAGGTTCCCCTTTTTGCCGCTTGCTTTCTGATAAGAGAGCTTGTGTGTGCGCTTGATGATCCCATCTGGGAAGAGCCAAATTATGAATATTGACAAGACGATTTTTCTCTTCAGTTTTCGGTCTTTTGCTGCTCTTACCGGTACCGGGCAATTCAAGCTTCATTTTTTTAGAAGAGTGATAAGGGACAACCAGTCGAAACACCTGATCTTGTTGCGTCTTTTCAATTTGTGTTATGGTGGTTTCTCTCTTGCCATTGCCCTGTGTAACAACCTTAAGATGTATCTTGAAAATGAAGAAAACAGCATTCCCCTGACAATTTTTCCTGTGAGCCCTCTTTTCATTCTTATGTGTTCTAAAAGGGCATCAGAACAGCATTTTGAAATGTTGGTTCAGACGTTCTATCGAACACTTGTTAAGCACTCCTTGGTGGTGTTGCTGGGCATCGGAAATCATCTTCTATACCTCTCCAAATTCCTGCAATTCCCAAACATAACAACACAAAACCCATAACTCCTAAGTCATCATAGTATCCATACGTCATTAATCCAATGTCAAACAGTAGTTGTTCTTCCCTGTTTTGATTGAACCGAGCTGAATACACCACCGATTCAACACTCGATTTAATCTTGTCAACTACATCAAATCCTTTTAACGATTGATTCGGTAATACATCTTTCAGCTTCAACTCCATTCGTTCAACAGCACGGAATCACAGATGCATCACATCCCTTCAAACAAAAATCAAAATCGAAATTACACTAAAATCAAAATCAAAAGCATAGTTAGGAGAAGTGAAGAATCCTCCATGGATTATAACCCTAATGAAGCAATCATGGAAGAGTAATCGAACAAGTGCAGGAGCAATAGTAGATTGATCGCTATAGAACAGTAGATCTTATAATCTTCCCCGCCGCATCAGGATGACATGAAGTGCGGGAGAAATCAAATTCAAGAGATTGATTAAAAGAAAAATTGAATGCCTGCTCTCCAATCATGGAATTAAACCAAAATGACGATGAAGTAGCAGTAGAATCTTCTCTCTATATTTTCGTTTATTCTCTCTTTTGTTTCCAGGAGAGAAACTTAAAAGCTTGGATGGAGTTTTTTTCACTTGGGACGAAAATGACCTCCACCTGAAAGTTGTATGGAGGAGGGTTCTTTCTCATTTTCCCCACCTTTGTCAGTGGCGATGGATGTGTGACACCTGAACTAATGAGCGCAGAGCAACCGAGCCGGACTCGAAAAACCGGACTGCAATCGAGAAAACTGAGCCAAATTCGCACAGGAACCGAGTTCACACAACCAGAATCGAGCCTAATAAGAACAAGTATCGGTCATATAGCTAGAACCGATCGAACCAGACAGATATACCGACGAACCTTAACTATTGATTCTAGGTAATTAGATTTCGCCATATATCATAGCTAGTTCTAATCACATCTCTCCAATCAATTTGATCAAACTTAGTATAAAGATTCTATTGTTTCACGGTGATATATGATTACTTGATTTCCTTCTTCTATGGACGAAATCGAAATTATGGAAACTGATTCTCTTCTATGACTATTTGTAAGGCTATAAATGAAGAGCTTAAAATGTATGATGAAATTACTGAGAGAGATGAACAGGTGAAGATGGTGAAATTTGGATAAGGGGCAAGAGTGTCATTTCAACCCTATAGACAAAAATTCAACTCTCACGGGAGAGATTAATCCCTTGACCCTCAAGGCATCCTTAGCCACGATTTCTAGTATATGTCCCCGCGAGACACTGCTGGTCGTGATGCCGTGATTCCTAGCGCACATCCTCGACGAGATACTGCTGGTCACGTAGGTTTTGTGGAGCGTAAGACGTCCCCGACAGACTTAAAAACCAGAACAGACACAATTCCAGCATGTCTTCGCGAAACGCAGCTGATTGTGATGCCATGATTCCTAGTATGCATCCTCCACGAGATGCCGCTGATCATGTAGGCTTTGTAGATGCGTAAATACATCCCCGGCGGACTTATGACCCAGAGCGGAGATTTGCATATCTCATGTAAGCGCGACTCACCCTATTTGAGATCAAGGACTGATTCCTAGTACATCATGGGGAGATATACTTGTCATGTCTGCTCTAGGCTCTGACTCGACTTACTGAGGTTTCCGAATAACTCCTAGGACATCCCCGCGAGATACGCTGGTTATTCTACCTCTGAGCCCTTTCGACAGACTTCTAGAACATCCTTTCGAGATACACTGGTCTTGCATATGGACACACAGTTGATCCCTAGCACATCTCTGCAAGATACGTTGGTCAAAGACAAGTTAGCCAAAGTCTCACATTAATCGGGCGTACAAAGCCTTTTCTCGCTCTTCAGGCCGAGTCCCAGCTGACCACAGAGAGATTCGGATCCGTTAAGAAAACCTTCGGAGAGATTTTTAGATGCCCACAAATCTCTCTGCAAAATCACGGAGAGATTTTGAGCTGTCCGCAAATCTCTCTACAAAAAAGAAGAAGAGAGATTTTGAGTTGTCCGCAAATCTCTCTGCAAAATCACGGAGAGATTTTTTGAGTCGTCCTCAAAATCTCGGACAGATTCACATGATAGGCACACGCCTTACCTAGTCCTAAAGCCTATTTCTCAGTCTCTCAATAAACTCACGGCTAGTAAATTGAGCCTAAACTATACATGTCTATCCAAAAACGTGGATAAGCTCTCTTGAGCTCCGCATGCTCAACAAAGGGACACACAAATAATAATACGGTCTTCACATGACATATGTGACCGGCCATAAAGAGATGGAGATCATCCTCAGCTCCTCTCACACTCTGCACGATTCTTGAGGAATTCCATACCATTTCACATGACTTATCGTAGTCATTCTCACAAATCAGAAAATATTTCTCTATCTTGGCCAACTCGGTTAAAGAGCATATTTCTCTCAACACATCATCACAAAGGCTGACTCAGCTTCACACAAATGAGGGGATAACAATTAGGGTTTTGGTCTGGCGGTCTACGGCACGTGTGAGGAATACCTGGCTTATTTCTCACCGCATAAGATAGTAAAGGCGGTGGAATAATGAGATAAACTCAACCTAGTTTATCCCTATTCCTGAAGAGATGGGAGAATTGCTCCGCACGGCACGGAAAGCAATCCTTATCTTCACCGACCTGAGATTAGAGAATTCAGCTATAAATAGGTTCTATATTATTTACGAGCTACGATCATCTTTCTCATAACCTCTCAGAGTAATTCTTCTTCAAACCCCTAGAATTCTCTGGTCTCTCTCTTCATCTGCGTCCCTCCCTAAGACCAACCCTAAATCTCCATCCCTGTGACTGAAGCATCCTTTGAACAGCCACTGTGCGTGGTTTAAGCGAACACTGTTCGTGCTCAACCTCCCGAAACTCACTTTCAAAACCCTAGAATCCCATCTCTAGCCTCTCACCGATTTTAGGTAACTATATTTTGGCGACCACAGTGGGAGTTTATCCACTCAGTCATAGTTCCAAATCAATCCCAGATCGTATTCATCAATCTTAATCATGGTCACTACCAGGGGAAAGGAAGTCGAGACTTCAAAGAAAAACGATGCTACTGCCAACACTGTTTGGACTAACGCAAACATTGAGCGTATGGTTGTTACAAAACGTCCTAATGTTTGTCCCGCTGTCATTGAGCGTCCTGTTGTTACAAAACGTCCTAATGTTAGTCCCGCTGTTACTGAACGTCCTGTTGTTACTGAACGTCCTAATATTGGTACTACTTGTATTAATATTGGTGGCAAACATCCTGGAAATCCTAATATGACTAATACAAGCACTAAGCGTCTTGTTACCAACGTCGAGCGCCCTGTTGAAACCACCCAGTTAGATCCACTGATTCTGAAAAGCTTGGATACAAATCAGGAACAACTTTATGAAGCACAGAAGAATTTGGGAGAAACTCAAATTGCAATATTGGATAGTTTGAAAACTCTGATCGAGAAGTCGGCGATCCTTGATTCTTCACGAGGGAAGTTTCGTCCTTATCAGCGTAGAGAACCTAAGTCTTCCAGAAATAACGATAGTGGAAGCCCGTGTACACCGATCCCTATTCGTGATCATGTCAACTACCTTATTGGTGATACTCGTGAGCCCCAGAAAGACAAACAATCACCCCGAATATTTGACCTTGGAAGATCTGGAGATGTTGCTGAATGCTCGAGAAAGAAACAGAGAGAATGTCTATCTGCTACATAGTCATCATCCTCCTTATCCAGTTGAAATACAGCGTATCCCTCTTCCCATAGGATATATGTCTCCGTCGTTCACGCTATACAATGGAGTTGGAAACGCCCGTGAGCATGTGTAACGATTTTTGGAAGCATTGGGAGAACACGAGATAAATCATGTCGTGCGGATAAAAGAATTCTCCAAGTCTCTAACTGGAAGAGATTATACGTGGTACAACAATTTAGCACCAGACAGTGTTGCTAACTGGAATCAGATGGTGGATATCTTTTACAAGATTTTTTTTTTTCTCTGAACATACTACCCTGTCTGATCTGGGAAGAATAGTTCAGAAGGATAATGAGCATCCCAATGATTTTATGCTAAGATTTAGATCTCAGGCTTTGGATTGCCATGACCTGAATGCAACAAAATCTGATCTCGTCGAAGTATGCATCAAAAACTTGCTTCCTGTGTATCGAGCCCTCCTCGAGAATCTCGGTTTATAAACTTTTTCGAAGCTCCATGATGCTGCAAAGCGATCTGCTCCGTCAGCACCCGCGCTACTGGAGAAACCAAGAATGACAAAAACAGAAGATGAACATCGATTCGATCCCAGGAGGGGAAAGCGTTAGTCTGAAAAACGTGTCGATTTGCATCACTCAGCTATGGTCACGGAAGTAAATAAGAGGAAGGGACAGAATCAGGACACCATCCCTTCGAAATGCCCATCTTATGATAACAGCAATGTCAAAGGTCCTCCAGACTTTCCATGCAAGTATGAGGAAGTGCTAGAGTTGTTAGATGTGTGGATCCGGGATGAAACAATCAAACTTCCCTTTATATGAAGAGAGCCAATGGCTGAAGCTATGGCCAATCCAAAGTATTGTCACTTTCATAGGTTTGTCGGTCATCCAACCAGAGAGTGCAAAGCATTGAAATGGATTTTCAAAGAAAAGATTGAGGCCGGAGAGCTTATATTGGATGACAGAGAGGGCGTACATAAGAATCCCCTACCTCAACACCAAATTAGAAGTATCTCTGCTGATGAGAAACCAGTCGAAAAAGTAGCTGCCTCACTAATACATGGTCTATGTGAACTCCTCAATTTCTCTAAGAAACATCGAAAAGAGGTTTTTGATACGGTGAGTCGTATTTCACTGGGGACTCTTGCCTCACCGCCCAAAGATGTTCAAGTTTCATTCGCAATGACAGCTGCTGTACAAGACATTACCTTCACGGCCAAGGATATGATGATGGAGGAAGGGCATAACTGTGCTCTATATGTCCCAGCATTTCTTGGAAGAAAAGAATTTAAGCATGCCCTGGTAGACACTGGAGCCTTGGTTAATATCATCCCTTTACAAATATTACAGGAGGATGAAATTCCTCGGAATCTGATTGATCCTCGCTCAACCGTGATTAGTGACTTTGAGGGGAATACTAGTAATACCTACGGACATGTTGTACTTGATCTCCAAGTTGGTCCGATCCAGGAGAAGGTGAAATTCTACCTGATCGAAAAGACTCCGGGTTACCACATGATTCTGGGACGTCCCTGGCTTCATGAGAACCAAGTTATACCCTCTACCTATCATCAGTGTATCAAGGTAGTTCATGAAGGGAAGATTGTTCGGATTGTTGCATCACCCTCGCCTTTTGTTCTGGCTAGCGAGATAATTATCCCTAGTAGGATCCCAGACCCTCCTAGCCGAATTTACAACACTCCTCTCCCCACGTGGGAATCTATTCAAGAAGCTGATCGTCTACCATCCTCGACGCCTCTCAAAGAAGTTTTTAAGAATCAGAAGAAAATGGTTTCGTTCAAGAGGATCAACGCTCCGGTTGCTGGAACTTTGAGTCATTCAAGTCACAAGAAGGGAAGCTTCATGCAGGAATATGATCCAAAGGGAAGAATTCTTTACTTGCGTCGTTATTAAACCTAGTCAGATGGTGAGTTTCTCTTTTGGAAATAGTCAAGATGTTAAACTCAGAAGATGAGACTTGTTAAACTCCATAGATTAAATGTCCCGACTGAGGACTGAACAGAATTTGGGCTTGGGAAATGAGCCTACGAACTATCTAGTAGGACGCATTTTGTTAGGCATTTTGTTTTAATTAGTGGTTTGTTAGATTTCCTTTCGATATGTATTTCTTTCTTTCAATCAATAAATTGTGTACCAAACCCTATGCACTCAAATATTTTAGAAAATCTAATATCCAAATTCAAAACCTAAGGAAATAATGATGTGTTTTTTAGTTGTAGTGGTAAAAAGATTCGAACTCTAAGACTTGTGAAGGATTTTTTTTAGACTTAAATTAAATTAAATAACTCAAATAAAATTGTATCAAATTATAAAAAGACATCGAGACTTTGGATTCCACCATTGACCAATTAAGTGATACAATCTAATCAATATTCATGCAATTCTTGCTTTTAAAGTGATTCTAATTTATTGCCTCTAATAGATTTTTGAAGTAACAATTGTAAACATCAAGCATGAAACATCAAAAGTTTTAAAACCTAGCATGTTCCATCAAAACAATTCACAACTACTCAATAAAAATCAATTTTCCAATATTAGTTCTATGCAAATAATGATGTAAAAGAATGCAAAAATAAGTAAAATAGAAATATACCACTTTTCATGGAACAATGGCTTCCTTCGTTGCCTCGGCTAAGGGGTTTAGCTCCTCATAATAGAAATATGCTCAAAAGTTGATTTCATTGCTCAAATAAGGTGTTTTTATTAAGAAGGACGAGCTTTAGTTACAAAAAGCTTGTTGTAAGGAAGGTAATGGTCGCTGAAAGTATTAAGCAAAGACAGCCAAAAACGATAACAGCTTTCTGTAGTTGAATATAAGACTGCTTCTGCGACGGTTCGTTGTGGGTCGAAGTTCTTCGTGTTCCAGCAGAAAACAGCAGCAGCAGCCTGTAAACCTCTGATTCTCGCCTCCTCAGCCCTTCTCAGCCCCCCAAACTCTAGACACCCCTTCTATATGACCCAACCAATCTATTTATATCAAAAAGAGCGATTAAATCTCTCCAAAATCTTCCGAAATCTCTTTCTTGCTCTTCACGGCAAAGTTGCGGCAATTTCTTGTTTTAGAATTTCCACGCATATCTGGGCTTTCCTTTTGATTCTAAACTCTTCCTTAGATATATATTAAGCTTTGGGAAGAAAATCTTGCCTTTAATCTCTCTAAAATTTCCTAAAATCGGTCACACACGTGACTTTCCATATTTTGCTGTTGAGATCAAAACCCGTCGATTGAGCCCAATTTAATCGATTTCAACACCCATTTTAGATTCCTAGACCCATAAGGAGTCTACCCTATGAAAATCAGAGGTTTAATCGACCTCAAACTCCTCCAAATCACTACCACCAAAACTGCCAGAATGTGTTTGTATTTTCCCGCCAAAAACAGAATTTGAATTTTGAGAAGAAAGTGACCTCCCCCTATCCAGTACCGGTCTGTGTTTAGTATCTGCTTGGAAATGGGTTACCCCTTATCCAAAATGAGAGTCCGAATAGCAAATGTCCTTCCAGGTGTCTTTAACAACTTTTCGAGCCAATTTCGCCACAAAAGCCTATTTCTCCATAAACACCTACAAAGGGATAAAATACCAAAATTAGTACAAAAATGGGTACTAACAATATACACAATAGAGATGAAAATAGACACATAAATGCATCTATCAAATAACAATAAAAAAGCCAAACCACTATTACAAAACTTGTCTCTCAGATCACTCAACAAAAAAAAACTAGCCAACCTAAAGAAAACCGTCCAAAACCATCTTTTCTCCTCGGGAAAAGATTTCCTTCTTTCTGTTCAGTTCCTGCACCTTGATTTCTGCATCTCGCGTTATTTTCTTTGCACGCTCCACCTCCTCGGCTACCAGTTTCTCCTCAAGGGTAAGAGCATCTCTTGAAAAGCGAGGGCCAGAGTGCAACAACTTTTCGAATTCGGCTTGGATATTATTGAGCCATTTTCGGATCCATTTCACGTTGAAGCGAAGATTTTCACAAGTGGTCACGAGCTTCTCAAGATCTATGAAGTAACCAGAAGGGATGTTGTTTAAAGTCAAGTCTCGTACGGCATCAAGGGTTTCCAGCAAGTCGTTAACTATTTCGATCATAGGATGAACAACATAAGTTATTATCCTCATTGTAGCAATGTGGCCATATCTTTGCCAAATCGATCGGTACTGTTCGGCATATTTGGTAGCAACACCGAATCCCCCTACGAGTATCTCATTTGAATCCAGGATTGCACTATGGCTAACAAAATCAATACCTGCGGTAGGATATTCAACGATATTCGATGGCTCTGCTTCGTCTCTTCGGGTTTCTTCGACGCGAGAATCACCGGAAGTCGGGGACTGATGGGTGGCTGAAGCATCGTCAAGAGAGGATATTCCTATTAAGTGCACTCTGATTCATTCCCATGTCATTAGTCTACAAAAGAAGATGGAATCAAATAAGGTATATTGAGATGTGGAAGTAAAAAGGAAACTTAGGCTTGGTGACTAAATTTGCTTCACGGATGGGATTAGGGCTCACGGAGACAAAAGCTACGTCTTATACATATACTAATATAAGGGAAGTTAATGAATTCATAATGCCCCAGGAGGCATACTCAAGGCGTCACAACATGCAAAGGGTCAAGGAATATGGGAATCCTCTTGCAATTAGGATTGTTGTACACTGCCATGAGAAGACGCGCTAACTGGCAAAAATTCGTAAGGAATTTTAGGGTGATGTCTTGAGCAAATACGTTTGTCTATGTCTCTGCTACAACATATCAAAAGGGCGCCTCAAACGGACAAGCGATCTAGGAGATTTGGTCCCAACATCGAAGTAAGCACAATCTGAAATACTCCTGAAGTTCTATACGGGATTTCTGATGACAAAAGTACGTGAATTTTAGGGTGATGTTTTGAGCTGTCCGCAAATCTCTCTGCAAAATCACAGAGAGATTTTTTGAGCCGTTCTCAAAATCTCGGACAGATTCACATGATAGGCACACGCCTTACCTGGTGCTCAAGCCTATTTCTCAGTCTCTCAAATACACTCACAGCTAGTAAATTGAGCCTGAACTATACATGTCTATCCAAAAACGTGGATAAGCTCTCTTGAGCTCGGCATGCTCAACAAAGGGACCCACAAACAATAATACGGTCTTCACATGACATATGTGACCGGCCATGGAGAGAGGGAGATCATCCTCAGCTCCTCTCACACTCTGCACACGATTCCTGAGGAATTCCATACCCTTTCACGTGACTCATCCTAGTCATTCTCACAAATCAGAAAATATCTCTCTATTTTGGCCAACTCGGTTAAAGAGAATATTTCTCTCAACACATCATCACAAAGGCTGACTCAGCTTCACACAAATTGGGGGGATAATAATTAGGGTTTTGGTATGGTGGTCTACGGCACGTGTGAGGAATACCCGGCTTATTTCTCACCGCAGAAGAGAGTAAAGGCGGTGGATTAATGAGATAAACTCAACCTAGTTTATCCCTATTCCTTAAGAGACGGGAGAATTGCTCCGCACGGCACGAAAAGTGAAAAGACGAGGGTACCCAAATATACCTCAATCTAAAACTTTTCCACCTATAAGTCCTTTCTCCGAAAGTGATTGTCTATAGACCGAGTCGAGACAATACAACTAATCGGTTCACACTTTGTGTGATCGTCTATGGATACGAGATCGAGACAATACGACAACAAGATAACTTGTGTGATTGACTATGGATACAAGATCGAGACAATACAACAACGAAGTATGTTTACTTTATAAATGGTTCGGACTTAACCAAACACAATAGGATTACTATCAAGTAAATAGGAATTAACGTTTGTGTATTTTACTTCTAATTATAATAAAAACAATTATAATTGCGAAAACAGAAAAGTAAAAGACACAGCAAGATTTTGTTAACGAGGAAACCGCAAATGCAGAAAAACCCCGGGACCTTGTCCAGAATTGAATACTCTCAGGATTAAGCCGCTATACAAAATCAAACCAACTTCGTATAGTTGAGACCAAGCAACTAAACCTATAGTTCACCTAGTTCCGTCTGTATCCCTGCGCCTCCAACTTGTTAATAAGTCACGCACTTGAAACAATTCCTTTGGTTCGTATTCCAAACAGTAAAGGAACAACAAATCTTTTCGGTAACAACTCTTTTCAAACAACGTGATATGAGTTTGACAAAGGCTCTTCCGTTTAACCAATAAACTCCTTTGTCGGGTCCTTAGATTAATCTCTCAACAACTACCGAAGTAATTGTTAGACTATGCAATCAATACTATTAATCACAAAGAAGTGTATTTATGTCGATCTACTCAACTAATCAATCCAATCTATCACAAAGATAAACCGATTATAGTTGGATCCCTTTCCGGCCGAAACAAGTATTGTGCAGACCAAAGATTATGAACCCAAAAATTCTTCTTGTCTTCAAATCTTCTTAGATATTCAATCAGCACCTGCACACAATCAACTTGAATCTCTTGTGATCAATCACGCATAGAACGGAGTCTGTTAACGTTGGATTATCACAAGACGTTTTTAGTTCTACAAACAGTCTAAAGATCCCCGTCAAAAATTCGATCTAGTTTGAGTGAATCTTATATCAAAAGAGAAGATTCTCAAGCATAAACAGACTAGGTGCAATAAAAGTTCAACAACCATTAGTCAATCAAATCAATCGAAAACTAATAATAAACAACAATTATCTAGTTTCCCACCAACGGTACTAATAGGGCTTCTCAATCCCAAAGAAGTCTTTAAATTGAGCGGCTGTAAGAGATTTCGCCTAATTAGGTTACTTTCCTCTCCGAATAGGCGGCTCCACCAGTAACAACACAACTAGGTAGTTTTGCTTGCTCTGAGGATTAGTTTGCTTGAAATGCAAACTTCAATATTTATAGACAAGGAAGTTTGGACACCAAGGAATTTCCAAAACCGAATATTCTCAAAGATATGCAATAAACACAAAATCGGTTTTCATAATTCCTGGAAATGCATTGTCCAAATATTGACCGAAATCCAAATAGAAAAATCTATAATCAGTAAATGCACATTACTAATTATTATTTTCTAAAGATATGCATTTAATTGCTGGAGATTAAATAACATATAAAAACTAAGAAACCTTAAATAAAAGATTATTAATTTATTTTGATCCTGGGATTCTCCTTTAGCTATTAAGGAATATCTTTGAACAATTAATGATAAGAGTTACTACACATGTTCAAAGTATGTCGACATCTTTTACTTTGTAAGTCCTTTTTCATACTTACAATCTTGGAAACGATTTGCTACACTTCCAAACAAGTTTAGAATTGGTTTGTCTGAATTCCAAGAACTATGTGATTGATTATCCTATCAAATCACCAATTATAGGTTTCTCGGTTCTACCAAAACAAGTTCGGTTCTACCTCCATGTGAGTACTGTGCATAGTCACGCTATTTACCAAAATTCAGTTGACTAGGTACTAGGATCGGTTCCCCACAACTTATGGTAACTACCTGTATTCGGTTGCACATGTCCATAGGATCGGTTCCCCCAAAACTACAAACTAGTTGCACATGTTCATAGGATCGGTTCCCCCATCTACTAAAAACGTGTTGCACCTTTTACAAGGATCGATTCCCTCTTGCAAATTTGTTGTACCTCTTACTAGGATCGGTTCCCCAATGACTAGATAAAAGTCGTTATTTACAAGGCATCGATCATACCATCTTGAGTGATTACTTAAGATCGGTTTTACTAATAAAAGTCATACCAATACATAAGTCAGGCCTTGTGAATAGTTTTACCAAAATACATAAACAAGTTTATGAGAGGTTATACTAAACACACATATTGGTAATTCAAAATAGATTTGCAATGAATAACAATACTAATAAGCCTAGCGATTTCCCTTTCGATTCACAAAACAAGTTTATGAACTTACTTCCTTTAAACGAATATAAAACATTGTTTCCTATGATGAAATCTTCACTCATACCCATACATAATCACAATAGGATTCATATGATCATGTCGATGTCTTATATACAAAGTTTAATGGTTAAGCAATAAACCTCGTATTGAATTCCTTAAAACTATGTCTAACTAGAGTTTCATACACAGCTTTGCAGTTATGTTTTCAATATGCACGACTTGAAAGATACGTTAGGGAAAGAAACAGTTTAAGTCAAATATTACCAACCTCAAGAGGAAGGATGATGATGTCGTTGTAGCTCCATACTTCTTCACATTCTTTAAGTCTTCATGTAATACTTGTAAGTCTCATATCCTAACACTTTCAAGCTAACCTATACGAAGTTGACTCTAGTATGTAATCAAGCGACTATTTAAATGAGTTTTGATTCACTAAAATATGACAACCAAACTTGACATACCAACGCTTGGCGGGTTCAGCCGAGCTATGCTCTAACAGAAAACAATCCTTATCTTTACCGACCTTAGATTAGAGAATTCAGCTATAAATAAGTCCTCTATTTTTTACAAGCTACGATCATGTTTCTCATAACCTCTCAGAGTAATTCTTCTTCAAATCCTAGAATTTTATGGTCTCTTTGTATCTGTTTCCCTCCCTAAGACCAACCCTAAATCTCCATCCCTGTGACTGAAGCATCCTTTGAATGGCCATTATGCGTGGTTTAGGCGAAGACTGTTCGTGCTCAACCTCCCGAAACTCACTTTCAAAACCCTAGAATCCCATCTCTAGCCTCTCACCGATTTTAGGTAACTACAACAGGAAGATGTAACTGATAAGAATGAAAATCTTAAAATGTTTGATGAAATTACAGAAAGATGGTGAGGTAGATAACCAGGATCGAACCGGAACCGGACCGAGCAACACAGGTACAGGTAAAGAACCGAGCCGATCAATACAGGGACATGCACATGTATCCAGGTAGAGTACCGATCATAGGGAAGTATATGTACTCGTCTCGGCCAATAACCAAGTAGAACCGTATTGGTTGTAGCCCTAGTCGAAACCGATTTATTACATGACAATAGAATTCTACATCCTACATTCAACAGTATTAAGATTTCTCCACAAATACATACCGAAGAAAACTATTATTTCTCAGGGTTTGAAGAAGTTGTCAATACAGAGAGGTCGAGTTTTAATGTTACCGCTTTTTGTTAACTAGCTAGGCATTTTCATTTGTTCCCGGTCAGTTTCGTGACCGGAAAAATTGTTTAAAGGGGACTATGTTTGCTTCCGTTTTTAATTAATCAAGTTTTTGTTTTTGTTTATTTTATATTATTTTACTGCTATCCTGGGAATATGAAACTTTGAAGCAATAATTTGAGTCCAAAATTTTTGTTTTGATTCATAATTTATTGGGATAAGACCACATGATCTATAACACCAGAGCTTACAAAAGCAAATGAATTTTATAATGCCAAAAGATTATCATTTGACTGATCTAGTGTTACCACAATGGTGTGTTGATAATCACACTTACTTGAGTTTTGATGAAATAGTGATGGTTCGAATTAAGTTGTACAAATAATAAATTCTTGACTTGGATTCTCTTTTCGGGTAAGATTTTTTCGAAACTTATTAACTTTGATTTATTTGGTTTTGATTTTGTTGGTATCTGAATGTAACATAGTAGCTAAATTGGACTAAGGATGAGAAACCAGAGGCGGCATGTGAATGTGTCAAAATAAAGCAAACTCCGAGACTTCACCTCCAAAAATTACTCCTGGCGCATAAAACTGATTTTGCAATGCGCTTGCTCCAATTCAGGTGATTGTTACTATCTCGATAGACTAATGATGGGTTTGAGTCTTTGATCTAATCAGAGAAGAAAACAAAGGATGACTTAGATACTTTTAACTTCGAATGTTTATATCAAAGACCAGTGATAGTACATTGATACTGTAAGAACTATGTTATTTTTACAGGAATAAATCTAGGGCTGAAGTGAAGCACAACGCCTCCTTGATCTGTACGTATGTCGTTTCATTGTTGTGATGATGAATGCTATAAACTCCTCATTCATTAATGCATTTTTCGGAAGATAACAGGGAAGATGGAATCCATTTGTTTCTCATACCATTGGAAGAAATCTATGCCGCCTTACTCTATGGGGATTAGAGAGATCCGAGCCTAGGAATTTTTTCCTGGTGTGTTGAGTGTTCGGGAAGTTTATTTCTTTTGAAAAACTTACTAATACAATGATACTATATAGCCAAGGATTTGCTCTTTTAAAGAAAATTAGGGTTTTCATCGAATATAATTTGCTTTTATTCTCAGCTAAAGACTTAAAGGTTATATTTCTCCTGAATCTGAATTGAGAACAACGTGGAGAGAGGTAGATGTAATGTTGGAACTTCTCACAGGAGGAGACGGAAGTCCTACAACAGGTAAACCAAACACTTTGTATCTTTCAAATATTTTCATAGGTTACTCGAGGGGAGCCTTTTCTCGGTGACATGAGAAATACTTCATCATTTCAATAAAACCATAATAGGTGACAGACAGACAGTTTGCACGTCGCATATATCGATGATTCGATATAAGTAATTATTTTAGATTGAGAAATGACGATGCTAACACAGGTATGCAGTTTGCAATATCCAAGAAAAACTGATCTTGTACCTCATTTTTGTTCTTGAGTTTACAAAATATGGAAAAGAACCAAAGTCCATCAAGCGAAGATGGAAAATGTCGTTTTTCTTCTCTAGATGTATTTCTAGAAGGCTATGCTACGTATCTAATTAAATATATAATTGGATTATCTGAATGTGAAAATGGAATCCATTTTGTGGTAATAAAAGTTAATTTTAAAGTCTTACACAGTATCGATCAAGCTACACTCAATTCAATTTAGTTATTCTAGATATCTCTTTGGCACGTAGTTGATCTTTTGCTGCCATGTTATATTCTATCCCGCCTAACTGCCTAATTTTGTGACTCACCTTCAACCTTATTTTTCGTCTGAAGTGCTTTTTGATTTTCAAGATTATTTTCATTTTTCCTTGTGATGATTAATAGAATTCTTATTTTTCATAGTTTCATGGGTCATTTAAATTAGTTGAGATATAATTCCTTAAATTCATGAAATTGTTTCTTTACAGACAGGACTTTCTCCTCGCCTACTAAATTCATCAGTAATTTATGTAACTTAATAACCCCAGCAGTGCCTCCGGCTTTTAAAGTGTTTTTGTTGTATCATGGACTTACATTTGAGTTCAATTTTTCTACAGGATCAAGGCCAAGCCAGAGCTCAGGCGGGATTCATATCATGAATTAAGGGATGGGATTCCAACGTTGAATGTGCTTAATACAAAGAAACAGCTGACAGCTGACCCCCTAGCTTTGCAGTTAACAGATCAACCACCATGTTCTTAGTCCCGTCTGGGTCTGATATCCCGGTCGATACATACCTAAAGAAATTGGTACACAATTGGCTTACCCTATGACTATAAACAAGTGACAGGGACAGTCGGTTAAGTATATCAGTTGTAGGAAAATGGTTTCCAACCATGGCCATCTTTAGATACACAACAGCCCGGATAATGAGGTTGCTGAGGCCAAGAAACAAAATCCAAGAAATAAATATGGTATATCCTTTACTGTTACGAGATAAGTTGCATGAATTGGGAAATAACTACATTACAGTACACTTACACCAAAATGTATACTTTAATGAATCTAATCAGCAGTGTGATGGGAGAATGGTTAAAAGGCGAATCAAAAAGGTAACCTAGACGGCACTTTAGACTATGAATATGCATTTTTGTGGACAAACTATTTGTTATTCTGTATGTAGCAGGCTGCTTAGACTAAAGCTTCAGCTAAGCCAATAATTAATTTTCACCATATTTGTTGTCTTTGGAAATTTCTTTACTTGAAATACAACAAGAAGTCCAGTTTCAAATTTACCAATATACTTTTAGCCATTTCCTATTAAGGTTTTTGACTAAAATGAATAGTTACATTCGATACCACACACAGGAAAAAGACTCTTATATACCTGCTGGGGTGGCACTACCTGACGTTAAACAATTTTCTTATAAAGTTAAAAAATCTTCACTATTTTCAATTTCAAAACACAGTCCATGTCTTTCAAACTGGAGGTCCTGCCGCAATTAGCTTCGACAATAAACAAGCCATGACATAAAAAAATAGAAGAAAGATGACATAAAAATACAAAAGACATAGGGGCGGATCACCAGCCCGACTGGAGCTTTCATGTTTTCTAAGTGGTGGCATTTTATTAAATATAGGGTCACTGGGATGACCTTACATTTAGACAGCACCTACTACACCGAGTGGCGGAGCTGGAAAATAAAGGTTGGGGTGGCTTGAAAACTAATTGGATTGGTGGAGGTGGCTTAAGCCTATTTTTTAGACAAGAATTTTGTTAGCCAATGTACAACCACTGTCAAATTTTGAGTTTTTCAGACCAGCCCAAGTCAATATGTAGTTCCGACCCTAACTACACCTCAAACATTGGGAGCATTATCCTTAAAATAGAAAAAATATCATACGGGAATTTCTCCATGGCTTGAAAAGATTAGCAAAACATTGTATTAAGCACAACATATAAAACATGTCAGACGTTATTGTCGGACTAAATAATAGGTAAATCTTCTTTTGGAAGATCGAAATCTGAAAAGGCTTCCTATGGATACACCAAAATCATCTCCCACTAAGTGTCACAAAAATAGAGGTCAAATTTCTTAGAAGTGTGACCCTGCTCCTCTGGGACGGGAATTGACAGAATCTAAAGTGTAGACGAAGCATCTGTTAGAGGGACAATTTGGGAATGATATTTGGAAATTGTTGTTTTCTCAAATGCCATAAATAAATACAATACACAAGAACCCACATTCATACAAAATCAAGGCTCGTGCCGTTACGGCACGGGTTAAGTCCTAGTTCAACCATAAAACGCTAGATAGAAAACGAACAAAATTAGTAGTAGAAAAATATGATTATAGACAGAAATTTATAGTGTATGGAAGCAAAATGGAAGATAATTATGTTGAATAGAATTTTATTTTGCTTTAAGTAAGGTGAAATTTTAATTTTTCCCTTATAGCATTGGCCAAAAAAATGATCTACATCAATCAATAACAACTACATTTGGGCTTAAAAAACAATTTAAAAAAAAAAGAACGATGTTTTGGGGACTAGCCCAAAACAGTGGGGGACTACTTTGTTATTCAAATGTCCACCCAAAATTTTAAGGGGTGTCCTAAAAGATTAGGGAAGACTAATCTGCCCTTATCCTAATTAAGGTTATAACTAATCCTAATAACCCACTAATTTAACCAATACCCACTAATCTAACCCACTAAAATCAATTTCAAAACCCCTCTTTTCTTTTCTTCTTCTTCATCTTCTTCTTCTTCTCTTCTTCTTCTTCTCTTCTTTTCATCTTCTTACGAAACATCGACGTTAATCGTCGATTCGAAAAAAATTCATCGTCGATTAATCAATCTTTTTAAACAATGCGTTCTAAGCAGACACCAAGAATTCCAGGATTGAGTCCGGGAATGGCTAGCATAGCGAATCTCCCAAATCAATTTGAAGTTGATAAACAACTTCAAGCAAAGTTGGGAGACGAATTGAAGCATCCAACATCAACCAAGGAGTGTGATTCTATCAAAATGAAAATCCGCAGGTAATTTCCTTCATACTCATTCCTTTGAATCGTTTTTTGTTGAAGAAATCATCAAAAACCACTGAAAATGAAAGTTACAGTTGAGATTTCGGCTAGGAGAAAATTTTAAAACCCTAAAATTTGGTAACCGAACTTTGAATATGAAGAACAGTTCGGCGAATTAGTAATTTTAAGGTAACCGAACTTAATAGTTCGGTAAGCTCGCAAAAAAAAAAATGTAACCGAACACTTTCTTTATATGAAAATTTTGAGTTCGGTTACCTCGATAAATTTATATAGGTAACCGAACTTTCAATATGAAGAACAGTTCGGCCAATTAGTAATTTTAAGGTAACCGAACTATGAAGTTCGGTAAGCTCGCTTAAAAATAACGTAACCGAACTCCTTCTTTATATGAAAAATATGAGTTCGGTTACGTCGATAAATTTATATAGGTAACCGAACTTTGATAAAATATAGTTCGGTTACCTCGCACTTTCTATTTGGTAATCGAACTTTGATCTGTCACATACAAACTTGTAGTTCGGTTACCTCGCAACTTATACCAGATAACCGAACTTTAGTCTGTTAACATTTTGTGTTTGATGTAATCCCATGTTCATCTTTATTTGATAAGACAATATTCTGTTTAGCTAATAATGTGGTTTTCATTCGTTAGGAACAAAGGGAAAAAATCTAATCCCCACGTAGCCGAAGATTTGAGAACTCCAACCCCTCGTGGTAGGATACACCTGGATTTCCGAAACCGTGGTACTAAAAATGCAAAACATGTAGGGGGATCATTACAGGAAGTCAATCAATAGGTGATGGAGAATACAATTGATAATGTTATTGAAGAAGAGAATGATGATGAAGAAGAGCAAGGAAATGAAGACCAAGGAAATGAAGAGGTTGAACAACAAAGAGAACACGTTGAAAATGTAGAAGATGAAGAACAAGGACAGGGCAAAGAAGGAGAAGGACAAGAGGAAGAGAAGGATGAGGAAGGAGAGGAAGAAGAGGAGGAAGGGGAGGGAGAGGATGAAGAGGATGAAGAGGATGAACTGGAGGAAGAGGAAGAAGAGCAAGAAATAGTTCATGTTAAAGAGAAAAAGAAGCGGAAGCCGCCTTGTGATAGATACTCATACATTCCCCCTGATAATTTGTGTTTGCCACCAGTGAACCCAACTTATGGTACTCCAAATGATGGAGGGGCCACATTGTTTGGATACAAACACTCATGGGCTGCGAAGATCTATGCGACAAAGGTATTCTTTAAGTTCATTTTTACCTAACAAAACGTTTTTTTTTTGGGACATGTTTCGTCAAGTATTAATAGTGTTATGTTTTTTTTCGTAGGATCATAATGATGCAGTACGTCTTATTCGGCGTCAAAAGGCGTCCAAATGGGATCTATCTTTGGAGTGTGACGATTTTCAAGCAAAGGTGAAACAGTGTGTGTTATGGAGAGCTATAGAGGATGCACATGCGGATTTTGACGTTGTTGCCGTATCCGCATTTCTCGAGAGGTACTATCCCGAGACATATACAATTCATCTTCCATTTGGCGAGATGGGAATTACTCCCGATGATTGCTCGAGAATAACCGGCTTACCAGTGGAAGGTAAATGTCTTCGAGAAGGCTACAACCCCTCGATGCATTATGAAGCTCTTGAAGAATTGGCTCTAAAATGTCTGGGATGGGATGCAAGAAAGGCTCAATGTGAGTTTAGACGTTCTGTGAGGTCCCCTAAACGTGGCGATGAGTATAATCCAAGAGAGACAAATGGAGCCTTTAAGAAGAGGTTGAAGAAATTCAAGTTGGTAAAGTTGAAGGAAGCATTTGGAGGGACAAGAAAGAAGGTGGAGAAAGGAAAGTTGGTGATGGACCAGGAGACCCTTAGGCATCATGTCACCGCTTATTGGTTATATCAGCTAGGAACCGTCATTTTCCCAGACACTTCTGGAAATAGGGTGGATGCACATTATCTACAGCTTTTGGAGAATCTCGATGAGATTAACAAATACTCTTGGGCCACTGGGGTGCTTGCTTTTGTTCTAGGAGAGATGAGCAAAGGGTCGAGGATTAAGACAAATCAAATTGGAGGTTACTTAACTCTTATTCAGGTGACCTTTTACATTGTTAGTTAGCAAATTATTCGCCTAAATTTTATGCTTCCAAATCAATTTTCATGTATATGGATTAATATTTTCGTATTTTCGCATAGGTTTGGATTTATGACCACTTCCCTTCATTGGGATTGGCTAGGGAAAAGACAGCTTATCCCTATGACAAACCTACAGCGGGAAAATGGTTGTTTTTGGACGCACAAAAGAAGTCTAAAGAAGAGCAGTTGACTTCGTTGAGGGAGAAATTGGATAAACTTACGGTGAACGATGTGGTATGTCACCCATACGCCGTACCCGATGATGTCTCTGTAGATGAAGAAGATCTGAATGGTTTCTCTACCGTCACGGCTTACTATGGACCAATTTGGTATCCTAATGGATACGCAATATATAATCCAAGGAGAATACTAAGACAAATTTGTTGTGTCCAAATGGATCCCGACGTGGAGAATGAAAATTTCAATTTGGTGGTTCAAGGAACAAAGAACACCGAGAAATATTTTGTTCCAAAACATGAACCAACTCCTACGGTAGGACATTGGAATGCACTTCGTAACTACTACTTACCTTTAGGTGATTGTGTACCTTGTGGTGGAGATGTAAATGCATGTGATGAAGATTATACAGTGTTTTATCAAGAAATTAGTCATCCTTTTGTGATAAATAGAGAACAACAAGCTAAGACTGATAAGGCGAAGGGGAAGGCAAAGGAGAGGGAGGCTAAGAGAGCTCAGAAGGAGATGCCTATTTGTGGAGAAGAAGCAAAAATGTTATGGGATAATGTGGTAAGAAAATGTCTTCTCTTATACTTCCTTGTTGTTTGAAAGTATTGAAAATATATTTACTTATGCTTAAAATTGGAATCAGGTGAAGAAGGGTACGAAATTATTGAAGAAATTGATGGCTAAAATCCGCAGTGGAGAGCCGATGTCGACTAAGGAACAAACCTACTACTACGGCGAGTGGGAGGGTCTTATAACTAAAAGAATGATGGAGCCAAGTAGGTCTAAGCAATTGAAGAGGGGTCGACAACAAGGAGAATGTTCAAGTCGCGCCATGGAGGAAACCGGACGAGTAGATGAAACCCCAAGTGATGAGGAAGTTCAACCTAAAACTCGTGGTAAACAAGGAAGTGGTAAAAGGGTTCGTCGTGGTGGTCGTTAGTGATTTCGTATGGTTTTAGTTTCAAAAAACTTCTTAGTTATGGATTTCGTATGGTTTAATTTCGTATGTTTGTGTGTTTTAAACAATTAGTTAAGGATTTCGTAGTTTGGTATGTATAACAACTTTTATATTTGTTTTAGAACCTTGTTTTTGTTTTTAATTTAAATTGGGTTTGTGTTTTCAATTTTATATGGAAGAAATTTTGAATACAGGATTTTTTTCGGCAACCTGAAATTTAAACACAGGTTAGTTCGGTAACCTGTAACTAATTAATGGTCACCGAACTGAATTTTCGGCGAACAGCTAAATACTACAAGGTTGCCGAAGACAGAGTTCGGTTACCTCGCAACATTTAAACTGGTTGCCGAAATCTCCCCTGAGGCTTCAGGTAAAAAGTTCGGTTATCTAAATTTCTAGCTTGTAACCGAACTTTCTAGTTCGGTTAGGAAAGTATAATATCAATGTTAGCCGAAACTTTCTCTGAAGACTCATATAAAACATGAGTTCGGCAAACTGTATTTTTTCACCAGGTAACCGAACTTTACCTGCACAAAAATACAGGTTGCCGAACTATTATCTGTCAACTCAATAGAATACTAGCATTAACTCGATAATGAATACCACACTTCAAAAAACATAGTATTACATTGATAAGCATACTTAGTTCCATTGCATGTGTCATTTAATCATCATCAAGTGAAATTCGACCTTCATGTACAATTTCGTCAGATTTCGACAAAGCTTTCCACATCTCCATGTTATGCTCATACATAATACACCAACCCAACATTATATTGTAGTTAAAGGCAGGCCAAAAAGAGTTTCCGGATATTGGAGGCAGTGAACAATCGGGTTTTAAACGAATGCCTATAAAGTGGTTGTTGTTAGTCAATGCCATCACACATCTCCTTCGTTTGAGTTGCTCGACACATACGGTTGTTTTCGGGGTGAAGGTGAAACTAGCATACTTTGAGAAATAATGAACCACACAATTAAAAGCCTCGGCGATTAAGTGTCCACATATCGGTATGCTCATCCAATAATCCCTTGTGATCGGATGGCCCCCATGAAGACGACGTTGATACTTAACAAATTGCTCATTGAGACTACCCACCCCATCGCACAACATTGTCTTGTAAAATGCCAGATTCTCCTTTAGTTTGGACAACAACCTTTGCCTTATATGAGTGATTGCACACCCATTATTTAGCTTTGCACCTTCGATGAAAGGCCCAAGTTGCTGATTGACAACATGAAAACCACAATTACCATCCGGAGGAACGTCGTCGGTGGATATAACGTATTCTCTAATGTATAGAGGTAGATCATTCAAATAGTCTTTATTTGGAGCATCAAGCTTCACGTCTAGGGAAGATGGTTGAATAGGGCAAATTGGAGACTTAAGCTTCACGTCGCCGGAAGATGGTTGGCTTGGTTGAGATGGACACATCGTACCTTTTTTCTTCAAATCTCGCTCACTTGTTTCGCCTTTCTCCTCAATACTCCTACCCCTTTTCTTGGTTTGCTCCAAGTACATTTCCGCGGTATACTCATGGGCCGATGGATCTCTAGTAAATGGGGTTTGCTCACTTTTCTTCTTACGTAACACCTTTGCATATTCTCTTAGTTGTTTTTTAGTTTCTTTTTTGCTTGGCCTACCTTTGCGTTTTCCTTTTGACGGTTCATAAACATTCTCCGAAGTTTGTGGATATATGATTTTCCTCATGTCATCCCAAAATATATTTTTTTGGAGCTTGTTCATGCCACGATACATCTCTAGTACGGTTCTACCCATGTCGTTATCACCAAACTCCTCTCCGGCTTCTTCTCCCTTTGGAGGAGGGATGAAACTTAGATGCTTCCAATATGGATCAATGTCGCTTAAAGGGATTACGCCATGCTCGTAGTTAATTATCATATGGCGACAAGGGAGTCCCATAGACTTCTTCATGTTACATACACACACCTCATCCCTCTTGGTTTCCCACTTATCAATCAACTCGACTTCTATGATCAACAACTTCATACATTGCCGAGATACGTTGTAATGGATTCCCTTGAACAATGGGTGGTCGGCGTATTTTCCGGTCATTTTGAATATACGGCTTTTTTGGAATTTCTCTTTAATTCTATCAATGTCGCGCTTGAAGTAATTTTCCATAGCGTTCCACACGGTTACGAAATTATCAACACATCCAAAGAGATTCTTCTTCAACCGATGGTGAGCCGACTCTACTAAACTTGTCGCTTGATTTCCCAAGTGTTTATATTGGTTGGTATAGGCATTAACGAACCCCTCTTTGTGTGGTTCCAACCATTGGCGAAGAACATACGATACAACACCGGGAGAATCGGGAGTATCCCAATGGGCGATAAACTCCGCAAGATTTAGATGATACTCTTCCTCGGTAAGATACCAACACAATGATTCCCATTCACTATTGAAAGCAACCCATTTAGCGTAATTTAGAGCGTATTGTTTTTCAACTTCCTCTTTTGCATCCGCTCGTTCATGTTCCGGTAGCATCTTAATCTCTTCATATCCTTTTTTCTTGGGTGGACAAATTATTGGCTTGCACCTATTTATCAAATTACACCATATATGGAATGTACAAAGCATATTGTGTGCTAATGGAAACACTACCTCTATTGCATTCATCAATGCGACTTCATTGTCGGCCACTATAACCCCGGGAATATCATCACCTCGGAAGATTGCCTTAACTTGTTGTAGTGCCCAAATGTAACTAGGTTCTTGCTCATCTCTTAAAAAACAAAACTCCACGGTAAACGGTGACTGCGTCGAAGTACGCCCAACAATATTCAACAATGGCATCTCGTACTTGTTCGTCTTATAAGTACAATCCATTATGAGAACTTCATGAAAGCATTGAGCCAATTGAACACTCGTTGGATGCGCAATGAAGAGTTGTGTTATCTCTCCGTCCGAATCCACATCCTTTTGAACCGCGTAGTCTTTCTCTTTGGCCAAAAAAAACAATTGTTGCATCACTTGTCTATCTCTCCATTCCTTCTTTCTAATTGTCACTATTGCATTATAAATGGTGGACAAAGATGAGTGGTTATCCTTGTTATCCTCCTTTAGTATTTGGAGCATTTTAATCGGTGAAAGATCCATTTTCCTCATTTTAGCTACCTTGTCCATCTCTTCAGTAGTTAGCTTGGCCGCCATGAAATGTCCTTCAAGATGCTCCGGACTAGGGTGGTTATGACAACCTTCCATAACCTTGTAGAGAACCCATCCACCCAATTCTTTGTTGTAATTAAATGCAAGCTTGAATGGGCATTTAATCTTCTT
Organism: Papaver atlanticum; assembly: GCA_023531105.1. NCBI lineage: Eukaryota > Viridiplantae > Streptophyta > Magnoliopsida > Ranunculales > Papaveraceae > Papaver > Papaver atlanticum. Next base: position 2,667,224 of record JAJJMB010015535.1, on the reverse strand, counting down.
TGAGAAAGTTTTGTTCTTCCTATTTGTATTTCCTTTATAAACATAACCCTTCCTCTTGTGGCTTTTATCGGGATCACCGCTTCTCTCACAAACCATTTCAAAGCGGGTTTTGCTCTCTCTCCCATTCAATACTAATACGCACATGTCTTTTAGTGCATGTTGTCTAGCCCAACTCTTTGCCTCTAAAGGACTTTTGAATACCAAGTCATTCATGTAGTGATGTGACGTGTCATCGTACAAAATATCAACAGGGGTAAGTTGATTTTCCATTGGTTCTATTGGATCAGATGCAACCTACGAGTAATAGCACAACGTCAATACCAACTAAAAATAAGAAATACTTATATTTTCGGCAATGTAAACATAATATGCGATCCTGCCGAACAAAAGGTTCGGTTATGATAAAAAAATTGCGATCTTGCCGAACTTGTTCTTTGGATATTTCAAAACTATAGTTCGGCAACATAATTAATACAATCGACTAAACCGAACTATAGAGTTCGGTTATCTATTCAGTGAAGGTGATTTGCGAGATTGCCGAACATAAAGTTCGGTAACAAAAGGAATAAACTCGACTGAACCGAACCATTAACTGTATACTCTATAAAATTAGTTCGGCAACGTTTTCTGGAAAAAGATAACCGAACTCTCAAAAACCTCCATTAAAATAGAGTTCGGTTACCTGCGTATGCTGAAATGAGTAACCGAACTGCACATACAGGAGAGTTCGGCTACCTTTTTGGCAGAATTGCTAACCGAACTACTATCACCTAGCCGAAATTTCTTCCTGAAATTTTCGATTTGGCCTATTTTTTGCACAATTCAAGCTACATTAACTAAATTTGAGACATACCTGAGTAACCATAACTTCATATTCTGGTTGTGGCTGATAAAATTCATCATTTGGGTCGTTAGCTTGAGTTTGGGGAAAAAAGCATTCATCGTCTAAGAAATAACTCATACCCGGATCGTTAGAAGTATTGACAAATAGTTTAGGAGATGAAGGAGGTTCTGATTCTGAGGAGGAGGTATCATCACATGAATCACTCATATCATATTTACTAAACTCAAAATAAATTTTTTTGGGTTCTTCCCTATTTTTCTTCATCTTTTCTCCTTCTTCTTCATCTCATTCTAACAAAACTATCCTATTAATAACTCACTAATCACTAAATAATCACTAATTAATTATTACACTAACACTAAGTAATTTAATTACCAAGAGTAAATTTGGTATTTAATTTTTTTAAGATAAGGGGTGACCCAAAATTACTTCAAATATCCACCCCCAAATTGGAAGAGTAGTCCCCCACTGTTTTGGGGTAGTCCCCAAAACATCAGGAAAAGGATATTGGGCCAAACACAGGGACAGGCTATAGCCTAGGTTACCCGCTTGCTAGGCCCATCCCTGGGTGTATCTTGCAAGCAGCGTCGTAACCCCCACATGATGAGACCTGATCACATTTTTCTACCAGATCTCGGAATGTGTATGCCAAACTAGCATGAAGGCATGGCCACTTCGATGTGAATAAGAGGGTTTTTTTTTTTTTTTTTTTTGATCGATATAATTTGACCACGAAGGACTTTAAGCCACTGGATCTTTACGTGATCATAGCAGAGAACAATATAATGGGCGATGTCCTTCGACACTCAAAATTTGTCATTCCGTGTAATAATAGTGTTCATCCACCGGAAGTTTCTCCACTCAAACCGTTTACAACTTGTTTATAAAGAACTCTAGTCAAGGACTCGTCCTACCTCTGCAAATTTTATTCATCCCCTCTTGCGGCAAAACCAAAGGTATTATTTATTATTCGGGTCTTCTTCTTATAGGTGTACCCTTTGATTTTAACGTATTTTGAATTGATTTTTAGTTCGCTTTGGTCAGTTGGTGCTGTCGCAAACAAGAATTTTCGTGCTGCTTAATGTTGATGAGTTTATCACAGCAAGGCTCGGGTAAGATCCCTACTTCAAAAATATTACGAGAAGAAGGGACAAAGAATGATCATGATTATGACCGTGAGTATAAAAAAATCCGTAGAACCTAATCTTTTATAACAAGCCTCCCTGGTGACTGTCTAAATCTTATATTTAAGTGCCTAGAAACTAAAGATGATCGTAATTCCTTTGGATTAACTTGTCATGAATGGCTTCATATTCAGGACAATAATCATGAATCCTTATGGTTGAAAAATATTTATGAGCCAGCAGGTGAATATCCAAAAATTAGTCCCGAAAGCCTTGCCATTATTACTTGTAGGTTGTTGATTCGATTCCAGCACCTCAAAATTTTGTGTCTATAGGATAACGGATGTTGATACATTAAACTCACAGTCCTTCGGCTCCAATGTTCAAACTCTATATTTAAATAATTGCTATGATTATTCTCCCGACTATTCAGATACCCAATTGTCTTTAATATTTTCTTGGTTTCCTCATTTGACATTTATATGTTTGGATTCTTCTGATATTGCTGATAATGGTTTAGAGACCCTGGAAAAATGTTGTTCATCCTTAAAGACAGTTGACCTCTCCTACTGTTGCTCGATTACTGATTCGAATCGGGATTAAGTTGTCTTATACAAAAATGTCGAGAACTATATTCACTTCGTATCGTATCCTGCAGCAATATAACTGGTATTGGCTTTCTAGGGTGTGCACAAACCTTAACATGTCTCCAAGCAGGTGGGTGTAAACTTAAACCAGAGGGGATTAGAGCTATTGTTAGTGGTGGAGGACTTGAATATCTAGATCTCAAGACACCTGATTGGTTGGCTGAAGAAGAATGCATTATTAATACTGAAGCAGTTATAACCATTTCAAAAGGTTGCCCTTTATTACAGGAATTGTTCCTATCAAACTGTGAGGAGGTAGAGCTACAAGGATGGGAAGCTATCGGTTTGAATTGCAAAGAATTAGAATCGCTTTTCGTAATGGGGTGCCAAAAGTTATGTGATATGGGGTTGCAAGCTATTTGGGATGGGTGTAACAAGCTTTCTGAATTATACGTAGATAGAAAAAAAATAGTTGTAGCAGCTTCGCTATTGAACTTTTTGAGCACAAAAAACCTGGATGGATGTGTTTATGGCCATAGTTCGTATTCTGAGTTGGTTTTATTTCAATTATGCAATATGTGCAAAACTTAGAATTGTGGTGCAAGTGCAACACCCTGCGAAATTAATTCGATCCCCGTCTTTCAATCCATAAATTGTTTTTTCATATTTTTTTCATTTTTTGCCCATGTAACCCAAATTCTAATATGGGATCTGAATTTTGTTTAATTACCTGAAAGTTGCACGCCAATCGAAATTTTCCTCGTGGCACAAAATCTGTATTCTAAACAAGTTTGTCATTATTCATACCAAAAATCTGCTCCAGACTCCTTGGCAAAATCTACACCCTGGTACAAAATTTAACTGTGACTCAAGATATGCCAGTATAATATGTCATGTTTGTGTTATCCATAAAGAACATGGCCTCTAGGAGAGTAAATAAGTGAAGCAAGTTATAAGGAATCGGTCTATATAATAAGGCTTGTGAGCATAAGCTGTAATCATAATTTTAACTGAATGTTGGACTTAAAATTATGAACTTAATAATATGATTTCCTTAAAATGACAACCGGAAGTGAATTTTCTTGACAATATACGGATTTCGGTGTTTTATATCAGGTGCGTAGGCTATAATCTGACGGATTTTCTCAGAATACTGAAAGCTTGTTTCTCTAAATCCAGTCATTAAATGAACCTTTTATTTAGACCTCGGGATCTTTCCATTGAGTTTGTTTTTCATATGTATTTTGAACTTGTAAGCTACTTACCAATCAATTGCATATTGTTTTCTGTACTCCATGTACTGTTAATTTGCTATTTGAATTCTTTGTCATTTTTCTCTATAATTCCAGATAAAAAGTCTTTTGGGGACTAAGGTTGAATAGCTATACTATATCCTTGAGGTCTTCAACTATGGTTATTTGGTTCGATATCAAGAATTCTGTACTGTGTTCACAAGGCTGCTTTGCGCTCACCTTGCATTGGTACAAAATGAGAAGAAGCTGCTGGACCATTAGGAAACCACCGTTTCCCTACAGAAGCCACCCGATCAAACTTAATCGTGAGTCCCGACTCCTGACATGAATTATTTCCCTCATTTATCTCAAATCCAACGGCACCACCCAGTGCAAATGTGAAAGATATTCAGACAAAGAAACAACATACAATTCTATACGACACCCACCGCTCAATACGTGTTACTTACTACTGTGTCCGATTACCACCAAGATTAGGATTCAGAATATACTTGTATAAGAATCCCTTGGACTCCTCCCATAAAATGTATCCAATCCCCTCTTGTGGAGCAGAAACCAGAGGTACTAGGTTTTTCGCCTTGGTACTTCAGAATATAAGTATCCTTTGATTTTATATCAGTTTATGGCACTATTTTGATTTGATTTTAGTTTGGGTTTTTGGCTTTTTGCAGATAAGAATTTTTAGAGTTGCTTAATAATGCGTATATCACCGAATGACAAGTACCTACAAAGGTCGGGTAAGATTCTTACTTCAAAAGCATTACAAGAAACAAGGCGCAAAGAATGATCATGATGATGACCGTCCGTGTAAAATCCGTAGAACCTCCTCATCTTTTAACACAAGCCTCCCCGATGACTGTCTAAATCTTATATTTAAGCGCCTAGAAAATAAAGATGACCGTAGTTCAAAACAACAATCATGAATCCTTATGGTATCAAAATAATTATGATCCAGATAATAAATATGAGCCAGGTAAATATCCAAGGATTAGTCCGGAAGCCTTGCCATAATTACTTGTAGGATGTTGATTCGATTCCAACACCTCAAAAGATTGTCTCTAAGTAGGTTGCCAAGGATAACAGATTTTGTTACATCACAGTCACAACAGTCCTTTGGGTCCGAAGTTCAATCTCTGAGTTTAGATAATTGCACTGAGTATTCAGATATACAATTATCTTTAGTATTTTCTTGGTTTCCTCGTTTGACATATATAAGATTGGATTCTTGTGGTATTACTGATAAAGGTCTGGAAGCCCTGGAAAAATGTTGTTCATCCTTAGAGACGGTTCACCTTCCAAGGTGTTACTCGATTACTGATTTAGGAATAAGTTTTCTCGTACAAAACTGTCGAGAACTGCGCTCTCTTTGTATTGATTCCTGCATAAATATAACTGGTATTGGCTTTCTTGAGTGTGCACATACCTTGGCCAGTCTTGAAGCAGGCGGGTGCAAACTAAAACCAGAGGGGATTAACGCTATCGTTAGCGGTGGTGGGCTTAAATATCTCTGTCTCAAGAGACTTGATGAATTTGAGGTTGAAGAAGGATTTGCAAAGGTTGAAGAAAGATTTGCGGAGGTTGAACAAGAATGTATCAATACTGAAGCAGTTATAATGATTTCTAAAGGTTGCCCTTCATTGAAGGAATTGTTTCTATCAAATTGTGAGGAGGTAGAGCTAGAAGGATGGGAAGCTATTGGTCAGAATTGCAAAGAATTGGAATCGCTTTTCCTGACTGGGTGCCAGAAGTTATGTGATGCGGGGTTGCAAGCTCTATGTGATGGTTGTAACAAGTTTTCTATCTTATATGTAGACAGCAGAAAAAATAGTTGTAGCGACTCTGCTCTTGAGCTTTTCGAGCGCACAAAACCCGGAGTGATGTGTTTATGGCCATAGTTTGTTTTCAAGTTGGTATTAATTCAATTTTGCAATACGTGCAACACTTAGAAGTTTGCGGCTCAAACACACTGCAAAATTAAATTCCATGCCAGTGTTATTGTTGTTTCCTATTTTTGGTCCCTCAGTTTAAAACCCTCTGTTAGAGAATGGTCATCTCCTAAGGATCCATGATAAGTGCATGTCTTGAAGTGCACGTAGTTCACAGAGCACACAGATTGATTTGACCAACTTCACCTGAAAAGATTTTGGGGTCTGTTTCTCATATGAGCCTGGTGGATCATTCGTCGATGATAAAGCCAAGGCATCAAAGAAGAAGGCCAGGAGAAGAGTCTTTTTTTCGCAAGCAATGTGGGTACAAAATACCGCGCACTCATTTAGTATGCGAAGTAACTCCATTGGTAGCAAGCGAATATGACCGCATACAACATATCCCAGATGACGAACCAGATGATGTCACCTAGTCACGAGTAAAGTGTGAAGAACCATGCGGCAATGAAGAAATCGTGCGTCAATTATAAAGTCTACGCGACATTGACGCACGTCAGATCCGAAATTAGGGGCTTTATTAGTTGTCCTCCACTATGTAAACTCCTATATAAGGAGCCGAGCGTCTTGGTAAAGAGAGAGATCTTTTTGGGTAAGAGATAAGATATTTGGGGGAGAGAGAGTTATTTCCTTTCCAAGTTAGGGTTTTCTCTCATCATCTTTGTACTTGTTCTAAGATTTAATAAAAGATTTTGAGTATTTCATCATGGTTTCTTAGATTACTTCATAGATTATCAATAGGGTGTGGTTGTAGGATTTCCTGCAACTATATTTTGGCGCTAGAAACAGCTCGAATGATGTACCCTGTTGGTGAATTTCTTTAAAAGCAAGATTAAAATTATTCATAGATTATCATCGCTCTATTAACAATCTTTGAAAGTTTTAGAAGCCTAGATTTAAAGAGTTCAACCAAAAGTTTTAATCTCAGAAAAACAACTTTCATTGATACAATTTTCAATTCTTTAAAGAGTACTTTTCAGTAATCTTTTTCAAAAGAAAATATTGTTACAAGACGGAACAGATGGTAAGGCAAGCATCTACAGCAAAACAAGTGATAGCAACTAGGAGGAGCAGAAGAATCGCAGGAAGAAGAAGAAGTGAAATTGCTGAATCGTCAAGGATGGTAGAGAGGAACAATCGAGGAAAGCAAGTCCAAACTCAGATCCAACGCGAACCGGCGGAAAACAACACCATCAACTATGATGTGGTAAGTGTTCATACTGCAAATACAGATTCAACGGAAGAAGACGAGGAAAAAACTGAAGATGGAGGACCAATAGTAGAAAACGAAGAGAATATGACAATCGAGGAGCTCCGACAAAGGCTGGTCGCAGAAAGGAGGAGAGAAGAAGAAGCACGCGCGAATTTGACACGTCAGAATGATGAGCTAAGAGAAGAGAATATCAGATTACAAGAGTAGAGGTAACGAAGTACAACACGTGAAAGCTCAAGGTCAAGAACAAGTAGGAGTACGTCAAGCCGTAGTCGATCTAGCCGCAGAGATGCTAGACAAGAGCTACTCTTAGATAACAACATGATTGAAAATTTTCAAGTAGGTGATAATATGCAGGAGCAGCGCGGTGGTAATCGTGTAGAACAACAACCAACTGATCGATACATGCCACAAGGAGAAAACTATTGCATGCAAGAAGATCGCAGAGGCAATCGACATGAACAGCAAGGCAAACGTTATCGCACGCATCATGATCAGGATGATGAAACAGACGAGGATCAAGGAAGGATGATACTACATGGGAGAGAAATGCTACGAAATCAACGTGACCGAGCAGATGAAGCCTAAAGATATAATGACGAACAGATCCATGCAATGAATGAAAGAGATAGGCGAAGGAGACGCAAAGAAGAAGCAGAAGAACGAGAACTACAAGAGGCAATACGTCAAAATAGATATGACAACAGAATAAGGCAAGCAAGACTGGAAAGACCTATGCAGCAAGATGAAAACCAAACCATGAATGAAGCAATCTTAAGAGAATTAGCAGAAGTGAGAGCGATGATGACAACACGGAGAGATGGAGGTAGGCGACAGTTAGATGAAGCCATAGAAGAAGCAAGAAAGACACCATTCGCGTGACAGATACAAAGGGCAGGAGTTCCAACTAAATGCCCTTTACCTATATTTACTAATATTTATGATGGAAGCACATGTGCGGTGCAGCATATAAAGGCGTACACCAGATCTCTGCTACAATCGGAGGATAACGATGCGGTCTTATGCAAATATTTTCCTGCCAGCCTAACAGGAGAAGCTTTGCAATGGTTTGAGGGATTACCAATGGGAACAATTACATCATTCAATCATCTACAGAGCATATTCTTAGGAGTATACATCAACAACAACATGTTACGACCAGGCATAGAGAAGGTGTTTAGCTTGCAAAGAAGAACTAATGAAGGCCTGCGTAACTTAACCATGCGCTGGAGGACCATGTGCAGCGAAATGCTGGAAGAGTAGATGAGCGGAATCTCATACTAGCTTTTATTAACGCACTTTTTCCTACAGACCTGTTGTATACGCAGATATTCAGGATCAAAGATACCATATCAATGACAGAGCTGCTCGAGTACCAAGAAGAGTATATCGCACTCGAAGAAAAGCAAAGAGAAATGGAATCTTATCCAGTTGCGGTCACAAGCGCAAAAGAAGGAAACACAAGCTTACTTCCAAAGATAACAAATGCAGTTGCGAGCACATCCCAAGGAAGTCAAGAAAAGATGGTGATGGAAGATAAACAAAAGCAAGTAGCTATGAGCAGTATAGATCAAGAAATGTATGAAAGAGAATATCGAGCAAGACAACATAACAATAAGATTCCAAGACTATATAACCATACGGAAGGATATGGGTGCCAAAACCGATACTATAATCAAGGTCCATGAGGAAATAGAACAGTCTGGGAAGAAATAAAAATGCCGCGTCTAAATACCACAATAGATAAAATCTGGGAAGCGGTAATCTTGATGGAAGACATACCGGAGCCGCCAAATATGGGTCATGAACCACCACCAGGAATGAGGAGCAGGGAATTTTGTGTTTATCATCGTTTCCATGGTCACACCAACGGTAACTGCCGGAATGTGCAAAAAATTATACTGAGAATGATCGATCAGGGGAAATTAAACCATTTTCTAGTACAACAACACAGCATTTACCACCACCACCAAAAGGGCAAACACCAGGAGTAGAAGCAGGAAAAAAGACATATCTAATTGAAGTGGGAGCAAAAGCAAAGAATTTATACTGTAACTCGATAATACACTCATTCAGAAGTATAGAGGATTTCCATGACAATGTCTTAAGTCGAGTTTATGCAAGAGATAATGATGGGAAAGAGATATTCAACTTGGAAAAGATATCACCATTGAAAGATTGGCAGAGGAAACCTATTTCCTTCTGTGCGGAAGAAGTACCAGGAGGTGGAAGAATTACATGAGCGTCTATTAGTTGTCAAACTGGAAATCAACCCAAAGGTAAAGACTGATGAAGAGGACGATAATGACGCAGACACATGGGCAATAAATAGGATATTGATAGATCCTGTTAGTTCAGTTGATATATTGTTTTACCACACTTACAAGATAATGGGTGGCAGAGATGACGACCTCATTCCATCAACTTACAAGATTTATAGTTTCAATGGATCAGCCAATAAGCCGAAAGGAGAAATAACCATGTGAATTCCTCTCAATAGCATAACCACTGACATAGTATTCTTCGTTGTTGAAGTGAGTCTCCATACAATGCCTTGATAGCCAGACCATGGTTATATAGTATCTTTGGAGTGGCTTCAACTTTTCATCAATGCATAAAATTTCCTTTGCCTCAAGGTGTCGGGGTAATAAGAGGGGATCCAATCGAGGGAAAAAATTGTCATGAGATTGATGTCGACAAATGTGAAGAATGCGCGAATAAGCGAAGAGATTGGAGAAAAGAGATAAAAGAGGGTAAGCGAAGTGAAAGATTAATGGTTGATGTTGTGAACAAGAGTAAAGAAGTGAACAAGACTACTATTAAGGCGACAACATCCGCACAAGAAAGTGAATATAACCAGTGTGTCGGAAAGAATGAATTCCAGATAGAAGAGATGGTGATGAGACAAGAACCACCATTTCATAAAAATGGAAAAGGAGAGTCAAAGGACGCATGGGTTGGACCATTCATCATTAAGAAAGCTATTAGTAATGGACTGTATGAATTGGTGGAAAATAATGAAGCAACACAAGTTGGACAAATTTGGAATCAAGTATATTTGAAGAAGTATGGTCCATGCGGCAATAATAGCAAGGTAAAAGAAATATCTAATGTGCGAACAAGTATATTAGAAAGTATATGCGAACTTAATGAAGCACAAAAGGCGAAGGAAGCAAGTAAGTCATCCCAGACATAGAATTTTTTAAGAGATAATTATCATGTAAGCGAATAAGTGAAGAAAGAAGACATCAGAGTTGTACTAATCAAGCATATGAATGAAAATGAGAAGTTCTTCTTCCTTAAATATATTACATATAAGAAAAAGGCAAAAATAAGACCTTAACAAAAGGCATCAGAAGTAAAACCTATAACAATGGAGGCCAGGCATCCAATTGTGGCGTGCACCCTAGTTCGCATAATAGCAAGAGGAAAAAATAAGACCTAACGCGCGTCATAATTTGGGAAAACCCATATTAGCATGACTCAGGTGAAAGCTACACCGACCCTGGAGCCTGAGTCATGGAGATTTGGAGTGAAATAAAAACCCATCCAGTAGAGCGCCTTAGTCGAAAGACTAAGGTAAGAAGCTCTCTACTAAGGAGTGCATAAACTCGATCAGGGCGCCGAGGTACACGATTGAGTCAAGAGTTCCTGGGGCGTACCTTGCCGCTCTTGGCAAGTCCTGACTATGATGCACTCGGTCCTCAAGAAACCCCACTTAGGGTGCGGTCTAGTAACCATAAGCCATATCAGCGGAGGGATAAGAGGCCGCGAAAACAACTGATTGTTGCATCACTGGATGGGAAGAGCCCGCCCTAACCCGGTAGGGGTAAGCTTCCTTGAAGGGGAAGTCAGGGGGAATATAAGGACGGCACCCTCCGCTAGGGAGCTGAATTGTGTCAAAATACGTAAATATCATGGGGCTATGACTCAAAGGAGAGCATATGCCTATCGTATTTACGCATCAATATATCCTGCAGAGGCAATAATACGAGAAGATGATTAGGAGAAATCAATAGGTCATTACATGAAAGTGTAAAGACTTCCTGCGATTTCGTCGCACAAAAAAAGACAATACCTTTAGGCAAAATAAGACCTCTAATTAGGGAGGCACAATAAGACCTCATGAGAAAAACAAACTTAAGATTAATAGTGTTTTGCAGGAAAGAAATGATCTCAAAGATTAACGCACACGTATAAAGTAAAGTTAAGAGATAAAAGGATGTATAGACGCGAAAATAACTACGCAAGATATAGCTGAGGCAGAAAACCAAGACACATTCATGAGGTAAAACGAAGAACAGGTAATTCAGGTATGATACTAAATAGTTTCACTATACGACAGATGTATGCGAATGCATAGATGATAGATTACCGCATAATGAAATACATCAACTTTACATCACGTACGCTTATACATATGCACATCAACAAAAAAAAATCATATTGCGGCAACTAACAGAGGCAAGAATGAGAATGCAGAGCATATAAAGGAATGTTATTCGCCACCATATGATAGACTCACGCGCACATGTTATATAAATTATCATCAACGCATATGTTATATGTTATTAATAATGCATATGTTACGTATTATCATTAACGCATACGTATATATATACTATCATCACTAGAGAAACACTTTGCTTTCGATTAATGACCAATTGCAGGATTAAGATAGGCGAGAATGAAAGGAGAAAAAGATTATACATTGAAGAAAAAGAATGATACATCCAAATCCAAAAAACTCGAGAATAACCAGTGTACAAAAAAGAAAAGAGAACATAGTACAGGAAGCGGACGAAGATTTGTACAAATAAAATGAAGAAATAAGACAAAAAGGACCCTAGAAAGAGCGTTTATTTCCCACCCATGTCATCTTCATCACCTTCCCGAGCCTCAGAACCGTTGTCCTCCTCATCAGTCTCTTCATATTCATCATGCTCTGCTTCACTATCGGAAATGTCAGAGCCTTCTTCATTAGAAGGAACTTCAGCAAAATTAAAATTTGACAAAGGAATGCCATTATCAGTGCAAACTTTCTTAACAGTTGCATCACGAACGCGAATCACATCCTTACTCAAGTTAGAAACAGTAACAGTCAGCTTTTTCTTAAGTCTGCGGTATTTAGAGTCATGAGCGGTAAACTTCGCCTTCAGACTTTCAATTTCCTCAAGATACTTCTTCTCAGCATCTGCGAAGAAAAATAAGGAGGTTAAAGCCGTATAAGAATATTTGTCAGGGAATAATGAAGGAATAATAATTGTAAACAACTTTCTTTTTCAGAAAGGATAGTCTTAACCAATGACGCATGGTCAGATTCTAAACTAACATTTGTGGCTAAGCCAGTTCTAGCATTGTCAATAACCCTAGCAGCCCAATCGAACTCAGCTTCATTCTCTATAAACAGTCGTGAACGAATTGTATTCTCTCTATTGATCAAAGCATCCCTTTCTCTTATAGCTTGGTCTCTTTACATCTGAACGAGGAGTTGAGCCTCATGGAACTTATTTAAAGCCTCAGCACCCTTAAGGACTGCCTTATCCTTCTCAGTAATAAGAGCGTTCTTTTTCGCTTCTAAAGTTTGAATTATCTCCTTGTCTCTATGAAGACGACATTGAAAACCATTATTTACAGATAACATGGATCTATGCTCATGCTTAAGAACCTCATACTTCGACCTTAGTTCCTCCAGACTAAGATTCTCTAAACCATCATTCAGGAAATTATTTAAAGAGGAGTTAAGATGCTTAAGAAGAATCTCCTCATCATCAGGGAGACTATATGCTTCATCGGTTAGATTGTATATCTCTGCGAACGCAAAGAATTAAAAGGGTGCGAAAACAGCGCAGTTATATGAAAAAGGGGGGAACAAAGGAATACATACCAATCAGCTGATTATTCCTCTTACGAAGTTCCACAACATCATGAGAATAGGTAGAACTCTCAGCTTTGAGTATGGTATTCTCGGCCTCAAGGGAGCGAAGTTTTCTTTGAAGATCTGAAGTAACCGCGTTAGACATACGGGCATTCTGCGTCAATATGAGATGAAAGATTAGAATACCAAACGCGAAAGCATCATTAAAGAAGATGCGGTGGTATAGAAATTACCAAAGATCCAAGCGCGAATTGGAAACTTGGGCTTATCACAGAGGAAACTCCAAGTAAAGACTCATGACTCAGAGAGGGAGCGTCGCAAATTTTAGCAACCATCTCGCATGTACGAGTTAATGCATCATCCCCAACGGAAGACAAAGAGTCAGTGAAAATACTCGACAACTTCCCCATAGAAGATGTGGACTCGGAGTTATCAGGAAGAAGGAGAGTATCATCTTCAAAACGAGAAGAAGTTGGAGAAGATGCCTTCCGCTTCTTGGGGGGATTCAGAGAGGTGGACTAAGAGACGGTCTTCTTACTCTTACCCTTGGAAGGAAGAGCGTCGTTATTAGAACCCTCAGCATCTCCAGCTTCAACCTACACGCATAATGAGAGATAAGAAACAGAGGCAACAATATTGTTAAAATTCAAGAAGGAGTATTTCTTACTTCATTATCACGCGTATGTGACGCATGAGACGCATTTTTATTAGCCTTCTTCTTCTGCTTCACAATCTGAGTTCAAAAGAAATAATGAAGGAAGCGGAAAACAATAGAAAATAAATAAATAGAAAGACCAGGGCAAAAGTAGCATAACACATCTCTCTCCTCGGGCCATACAAATTCCCAAGGTTTGTAAGCGGCAAATTTCTCAGGAAGAGGGAGATCAGACCCATCAGCGCCTTTGCAAGTAATATAAGGGCCTTCAACAACAATATGATACTCCACCCAACGAGTATCTTTTGATTTGCGAGCGGTGTTATTGGAAGAGAAATGAAAATCAACATCCCGCATAATCCTCTGGTCCTCTGAGAAGCCGTCCTTCCTTATCAAGCGAATGCCCCAACGGGAAGACTCATTTTTCATGATAGCAACATCGTAGTGAAGAAAAAAGTTCTCAACCGTGTATTCCGCAGGAATAATTTCCTTATGTGCGTAATTTGGATTCCTTACATCCTATGGATAAGCAGATCCTAACCCTGTAGCACGACGAGCATATTCCGTCATTATCCTGATACAGTCACCACTTAGTTGAAATATACCACGTGAAAATCTCGCATCAGACAAAAGCTCATAGAACAACGGAATTTGAGGATTGTATAAAGGAATAGGAAGACCTGCAGAAAGTTTGCCAAGCGAAACAATGATTCTATCATTATCCCATTGGTCAAGCGAAAACCATTCAGGTCCGATCGCAGAAGTGGGTTCAGATCCGTGAGGGACTGATAATGTGAAACCCCTACGGCCAAACTCATCCTTCAACCTAGTGAATTCTTTGTGGTTTTTCCAGCCGGGTTTCAGAACCATTTTCAGAATGGCAATGTCGATAAGTGGAAGATCAATCAAAAAGATCAAGATGATCGTGATGATCAGGAGGATTCAGATGATGATAAAAATTAGAGTTTAAAAATAAGAAAAGAAGGAAAGAATGGCAGTAAATAATGAATAGGAAGAAAACGCGAAGTAGAAAGTGATGAACAATCAAAGAATGAACAAGAGAAGATGATGAACAGCAAAGGACGAAAGTTGCAGAGAAAAAGAAAGAAGTGAGTAAAAAGAAAAGAGAAGAAGGCGTGTAGCAGTAAATAAAAGATTTTATCCCAACTCCCAAGATATCTCCTCCCATCAGCATTAATTAAGAATGAGCGGATAAGAAGAAGCGGTTATTAAGGACGTGTCAAAAAACAAGTGGAAGAGATAACATGTGTAAGCGGTGAAGCCGAAAGTACGGAAAAATGTCGGTCGATAAGAATACGAAGAGATGAACTAGTGCGGCAAAATAAATTAGAGTTTTCTCATACTGCTCCTTCTCAAGAAGGAAAGATATGAGAAGAGGCAAAATGTGGGTACAAAATACCGCGCACTCATTTAGTATGCGAAGTAATTCCATTGGTAGCAAGCGAATATGACCGCATACAACATATCCCAGATGACGAACCAGATGACGTCACCTAGTCACGAGTAAAGTGTGAAGAACCATGCGGCAATGAAGAAATCATGCGTCAATGATAAAGTCTACGCGACATTGACGCACGTCGGTTCCGAAATTAGGGGCTTTATTAGCTGTCCTCTACTATGTAAACTCCTATATAAGGAGCCGAGCGTCTTGGTAAATAGAGAGATCTTTTTGGGTAAGAGATAAGATATTTGGGAGAGATAGAGTTATTTGTTTTCCAAGTTAGGGTTTTCCCTCATCATCTTTGTACTTGTTCTAAGATTTAATAAAAGATTTTGAGTATTTCATCATGGTTTCTTAGATTACTTCATAGATTATCAATAGGGTGTGGTTGTAGGATTTCCTGCAACTACAAGCAACGGAGATGTCCCCGGTTCTAATATTGTAGAGCCAAGAAAAGTTTATAATGCAATACCGCTTCGGAATATGGATCTGTAATTTCTGCAGAAATTGTGTACCTGATGAAATGACTTTTCTTTATACATTATCACAGAATCGAGTAAACAGATTATACAATAGCCCAGGCACAAGTTTATCAGTGAACTACCAATACCCATCTGTAACTTGGCCAGAGAATTCAATGCCTACATTAGGCTGAAAGATTAAACACATTAAAAAGAAATTTAGCAAGAAAGATATGTAAATAGTTCAGGTTTTCCATAAATGCCTTATTGGTTGTGTTCAAGTTCTCAAGACTTAACTGAGCAGTACGCAGTGAACATTACAGTACATCGAAGAGCTTGTACAGCTTCTTCTGACAATGAAAGTACTAAGTATCAAAAGACCACAGGACACTACTGTTCGTAATCTCAATGACACTACCATCATCATTACCATCACTATTCTCAGTATTACTATTATGTTACCTTGTTGATAGCAAACCCAAGCCTTCGCGAGTTGAAGTTTATTATTCTGAAGCACCAAAATTGCAATCTTGGTCTCTCCTCTCCTCTTCCGTGTTAAATTTTTCGACAAATTCATTCCAATTTCTGCCACTTAGCACTAATCCTCCCCAAATCCTAAAGTTCATTTCCGATATTTCGCCTCTAGGATTCACAACTGGAACCATGACTGAATTCCTGTGGCCCTCATGATTCACTGCCCGTAAGTAAGCATATTCATCCACAGTAAGGAAACTAATTAAAGCTTGTTGCGGCAATAAAACTCTTGAGTGATGTCGGGAAACGTCAGTAATAGTTAACCTTTTTTCTCCCAACAATGCAGGAATCGTGCCACCTAGCTCACAAACTTTGTTAAAGATTAGCAAAATTGTATCATGAACTGATATTGGTAGCTCCACACTACCATTCTCACCAAGATGACTTAAAAATCCAACTCTTGCATCTCTTGGAATCACTTCAAGATAAAAGGCTTCATCTACGTCTTCATATCTGTGTATATTCCGCTATTGAAGCATTATCCAACAACACAGTCCCATTTGTGGCAATCAAATGTTGGTTATGAATTTGAAACCAGCACAATGCTGGATAACATCTCTCTTCAACCACCACACCGGCTGGTTAACATCGACCCACACAGTCCAATCTTTTACTAACTTGTTGATATTTCTTATTGTAATAGGTCTTATCTTCGCTCTTATAATCCTCTTCAACATTATCATTACCAGCACCTCCAGCAAGTACAGGAGGAGAATGAACATCATTGTTTTGTTTTTTTACCTTGAATTCCAATGTTCACTAAATTATTACCTTGAACTCCTTCTTCAGCTGCTGCTTCCGAAGTTGTTTCCTGTTGAACTTCAATTGCCATGGACTTTCCAGCATTATCAGCATAGTGCTCAATTATAAATTTGCAACCCATATCTACTTGTGTCTTCAATGCTTGTATCTTTTCAGTTTCTAAATCTATTGACATACGTGTATCTTCTACCCAGGAAGTTACAGAAGGTTCATGAGCATTTTCACCCATTTCCAAACCCTTGTAGTTTTGTTCCAATACTCTCTTTTTATCAATACTAACTTTTAAAGATCGTAAATTTCCATCAGGTTCAGCACTCACCTTTAGAAATGAAGGAGACTGATGTTGAATCAGAGAATTTTCATAATCACCCATTTCATAATGTTTTTGCAGAGCTTCTATGTGTTCTTCCAAACCTTCAACTTCATCTTTACAATCCCTTAACAATTTTAATTTTGGTTCAAGATGATCTCTCATCTCTCTGGAATAAGCAGACCCTCTCTTGTTCTCTGGGTTTGAATCATGATCATGTTGCAAGTTACTGACTATTTGCAAAGTCTTCCTCTTCTTATCCTCTTCCTTAATCATTTCCAACACTTCTGAATATGGAACTGAAAATTTTGAAATACCGCACTTACTGTAATTATCTAGAATACCATCCAACACCTTGACATGATCAGTATTCGGATCCACATCACCACCATAATCCCCTTTTGAATCAAGATACTTAGATAACCCATCAAGATCAAATTCACCAAAAATATCTTCACTGCCATCAGGAATTTCATCAGCAGGATTATCACCTCCAGCATTACCATTAAAACACACCCCTCCAAGATCGCCCCTCACCTCTTGAAAATAGGAGGAATGATGTTGAATCAGAGAATTTTCATCACCACCCATTTCATAACATTGTTGCAGAGCTTCTATATCTTTTCCCAAATCTTTACAATCCCTTAACAATTCTAATTTTGGTTCAAGTTGAGCTCTCTTCTCTCTGAAATAAGCATATTCTTTCTTCTTCTCTGGGTTTGAATCATGATCATGTGGACGAGCAGAAGAACTACTCCCTGGTTCAGTAGTAATAACAAGTTCTTGATCTTCTTGATCATGGGTTTGACAAGTAGCACTACTACTCATTGTTTCAGAAGGTATTGTAATACCCCCTTC
The DNA here is from genome assembly GCA_023531105.1 of Papaver atlanticum. Lineage (NCBI taxonomy): Eukaryota > Viridiplantae > Streptophyta > Magnoliopsida > Ranunculales > Papaveraceae > Papaver > Papaver atlanticum. The sequence continues at coordinate 2,649,340 of JAJJMB010015535.1, read as the reverse complement.
TTGATTTTCACTTTCAGATTTTCCACCATCATCAACAACAACACTATTTCCTTTTCCCTGAGATCTTTCTTCATCTCCTTCCATTATCAATCAAAGTTACTTGAAATCAATGTATATCTGTCGAAGCTTCTTTGGTTTAATTTTGGGATTTTGGTTAATTTCAAAGTAAAGATTTTTAAAACTAGCTTTCAACGAATACTGGGTTTTGATTATTTTTCTTGATTGAAGGTTTCTAAGGATTGAACTTCTCAGAAAATTTAAGAGAGAAGCAGAGTGATTGATATACTTACTCTTTTATAGGGAATTTGGAGAAGACGGTTGCTTGCAACACTTCAGTCACGTGAAGCAAATCCAATTTGAATATGTTAAGGCACCCAGCCTTTAAGATATTGGACATGCCACAGGGTTGTGATGAAGTTACTGCTTAAAAATCTGATATGAACACCCCCCATAGGCCTAGCTAACAAGTTCAATTGTTGTGCTAACTGTATGAAAACATGCACACACCCCTTTTTGCCGCTTGCTTTCTGATAAGAGCTTGTGTGCGCGCTTGATGATGTCTTCATTCTCTGACCTTACATCATTATCGGTTTTCCGTCTTGTGTGTGCATTTGATGGTATCTTTGTTCTCTGGCCTTACATTATTATCGGTAAGAGCCGAATTATGAAAATTGACAATACGAATTTTCTCTTCAGTTTTCAGTCTTTTGCTGCTCTTACCGGTACCGGGAAATTGAAGCTTCATTTTTATTTTTATAGAAGAGGGACAACCAGCCCGAAACACCTGATCTCGTTGCATCATTTCAATTTGTGTTTTGTTGGTTTCTCTTTTGCCATTGACCAATGTAACCATCTTAAGATGTATCTTCAAAATGAAGAAAACAGTATTCCCCTGACGATACTTCCTGTTCGCCCTATTTTTCATTCTTATGTGTTCTGGAAGAGCATAAGACCAGCATTCGGAAATGGCCTCTATGACTTTCAAACTGCTGAAGAAATGTTGGTCAGACATTCTGTCGAACACATTTTAAGCACTACTTGGTGGTGTTGCTGGGCATCGAAAATCATCTTCCCAAATTCCTGCACATAACAGAAAACTGAAACCCCAAAACAACTCAAATTCTTGCTTTCAAACAAAATTCTTTGCAAAACCAATCTTCGAATTCTTCAAATACTTATCTCCCACCATTCACTACTGTCAATCTGTGGCATCAACTCTTCGTCCACCTGCTTTCCCGTTTGAAAGTTTACAGCTCGGTCTTAATCACACGGCTTCCTGGTCATAATCTTCTAAACCATGTTGTAACCCTTCGAATCAGCACCCAACAATCCTTGGCTAATCGGTGGCAAGACAACCGAGCTGGTTGTGAAGCTGGCAGCAAAACCCAGAATACACCAGGGCAAACCGATTCGATTTAATCTTCTCAACTACATCAAATCCTTTTAACAATTTATTCAGTAATACATCTTTCTCAGCTTCTACTCCAATCGTTCAACAGCACAGAATCACTGATGCATCGCATCCCTTCAAAGAAAAACCAAAATAAATCACAATTCCAGTAAATCAAACTCAGAATCGAAATTATACTAAAATCGAAATGAAAATCAAAAGCATAGTTAAGAGAAGTGAAGAATCCATGGATTATAATCCTAATGAAGCAATCATGGAAGAGTAATTGAACAAGTGCAGGAGCAACAGTAGATTGATTGCTGACTATAGAGTTGAAGAACAACAGATCTTATAATCGGTAATGATCTAATGAATTAGAGATACAGCAAAATCTATTTCTTCATTCAACATCTCTTGTCTCTCTCCCTATTTTCGTTTATTCTTTCTCATTTGTTTGCAGAAGAGAAACTTAAAAAGGTTTCTTTCAATCTTGGGACCAAAATGCCCTTCAACTGAATTCTGTACGGAGGAGGGTTCTTTCTCATTCTTTCCCGCCTTTGTGAGTGGTAATGGATGTGTGACACGTCAAGTGGCTTGTGATTTTTTATTTTTGTTGAGAAAAAGAGTCGTAAGAGAGATAAAAATTGGATAATTACTGGTCACATTCTTCAAATTAGTGTTTATAAAAATAAAAACTTAAAACATGTGTTTACCCATTTTTCCGGATAATACTCTATTTAATATAAATTATAGGGGTATTTTGGATATCATTCTATTTAGGTTTCTAATTTTAACCTTTTCCATTTAAAAAAAATATATTACTGGTAATTAAATTGTTTGATAAATTAGTCAACTTACTCTTATATTTATAAAAAACATATATAACGATTTCATGGAAACTATCGAATCTCAAATCTAATGAATATTTTAGCTCTCACCTTTCTCTCCTCTTTCCATAGCCTTCAAAGTCCTTCTATTAGAGAAGGTTCTTGTTTGATTTGGGTTGTTTACGGACTAAATCGCGTAAGATCTTATTGTTATATCTTATAAGGGTTTAGAGTCATGAATGTTGGATCTGGCCATCTGGGGTGGTGGGTATTTTTAGGTGATGAATATGTGAAGCTTGCAATATACAATAAATCAACGAAGAAACTTCAAGAGGGAGATGATTGATGAGAGTATGTTTTGTAGAAGCACACCATTTTTTTGGCAAAAGTTACATAGAACTAGATCCATCATCTATCTCTGTATGCCCATACTGGTCATGCATCACCTTCATAAATGAATTTTCGGTATCTATGTTACTTTAATTGTCTAGTTTTGTTGTCGACTTTTAAGTTTTAAACTTGCTGTCACTAGCGATGTGATTAGAAGAATTTCAACGTTTTTTCCGTTTTATTTTTGATAGGGTGGTGACTCAGAATTTCTGTCAGTAATAATGTTGGTTTGGTGGTGTTTATGAATGGTTTTTGTTTGATGATTTTTCTATTGATAATTCAATGGTGTCGCTCCTTTACTTAACAGTGGTGTTGTGAGTATTGTTAATGGCAGAAAGGTTGTTGATTCTAGTTGCAGTTTTAGTGGAGTTCTCATACAAGGCATCTTCTGGAGATCGTTCTGAGTGCCCTGCTGGTTGTGTTATAAGTCGTGTTGTTAATGGATCGCAGTTCTTTTTTTTTCTTTTTTTTGTACCGAACATAATTCTTGTGCAGTAACCAAATGAATTCGAAGTTACTGAAATGATGATAGCGTTGGCTCTATTGCAGTGAAAATATGAAGAGATATTTGCCATCTAAACTTTAGTGTGGTGTAATATGTATGAGATTGTGTTGAGTAGTAATGAAAATTTCCGTTAGGATCAAATATGCAATTTTCCATTACTAAGGCATATAAACTGTAATTCAAGTCCTTTTCTTTTACGAACATGAATTGTCCGCAAGCTGTAAGCAATTTTCAAAAAGATGCAAGGTGTATATCTTTTCGCAATAAAAAGATAAATCAATCTTTGCTTATATGTTTGTGCAATTAAAAAGCGAACCGGTTTTTGCTATAAAAAAATCGAAAAGCAAAAACAAATTCGTTTTTGTCTAAATATAAAAATTAATTGGCGAACCAGTTTTTGCTAAAAGAAAATTAAAAAAGAAAAAAAAAATCGTTTTTGCTACGGTAAAGGATCTATTTATCCGTAAACGAGATCAAAATATGAAAAAACAGATTCGTTTATTCTCAGTTCCATATAGTGAGCAATACTCAAATAAGAAACTTGAAAAAACAAATTCGTTTTTCCCAATTCCATATAGTGGGCCATATAATTATGGTAACAAGATTCATCTATTATTAAGCGAATTTAGTCCAAATCTCCACAAAAAACACGGTCAAATTGGATTTGCTAAAACTAATATTCCTAGAAAATAGCCCGCATATGATACTATTCACCTATATAATTTTAATTTTTCATTTTTGCAAAATGGCAGAGTTTATAATTTGCAATACAATTATGGTCATTTGCATAATCAAATTTGAAAAACGGATAAGAAATTTCAAATTATGTGTAAATTCATATTTTCAAAAGTTTGATGTGTAAACACTAATATGAAGAATCTTATATGTGTAAACACCCATTGCCCCATAGATAGATAGATGATCGAGTCGAAACCGGTTTATCACATCATAGTTTCTCCATTCTACATCTACCAGTATTAAGATTTCTCACACACATATACAACCAAAGTGACCAAATTAATCGGTACAATCGTGTTATCGATCAACAAATGATCCATTTATTTATCAAGATTTGGAGAGGTTGTCGATGTAATTGTTGGAGGAGTTGATGTTGGTGTCGTTGAGTTGAGTCTGTTATTGTTGTAGATGGTGTTAATGTTGAATATGAGGATGAACTTCTTTAAAAAAAGATTCATAATCTTGATATTTAGACCCATTGCTTTGCGTAATTAAGCAACTAATTCCAGTAGAAATCATTAAAACGAAAATCCAAATCTAAACAAAGAATAAAATCTAAATTGGTGCTGGCTAAAGTTTTTGAAAAGAAACAAGATCACAACTGAAAAAAGATTTGAGTAAACTAATATTGTTGTAAGTAAAAGACATTATTAAGAAATATTTCAAGTGAACATTATAGATAGACAAGAGGGATATTTACAGGACCTGTCATTACTATAGACTCTACTCAATGATAACTGACCTACATTGAATACACGTAATATTAATTTTCATATCTGAAAGTTCAACTCAAACTCCTATTACAGCTCAGACAACACACTGCTTCCTTGTCTTAACCTTCTAAACCATGTTCTGACCCTTCAAATCAGCACCCACCAGTCCTTGGCTAACCGCTGGCTAAAAAAGTTGGTTGAACTGACCTGGTTGTGATTTGGTCGTAAAAAATGACTGAATATACTTTTGGATTAAATAGAAGAAGCTGGAAGCCCCACGTGAAAATGTTATCTGCAGTCTGCAATTATTTATTATTAGCAAGTAGTTTCCCCGAGTAGAGATGCTTAGGTTCTTCAAAAATTTCTTTTTTTTGACACTTCAACGCATTGTATCCTTGCTACGCTTCGGGACAAATCCAAATCCAAAAGACTTTAGTACCAAGCAAGCTGGTGTATACAAGAAATGGAAGCCGAGATATAAGCCAGAAGGGCGGCTTGCCTAGATTTGTTCAGCGTAAAGCCATCGCAGAGGGTAGCGCCATGGCGTTATATATATCAGTCGGATTACATTTTCCAAAAATATGGATATGAGTTTTACGTCGGCTCGCCTAGCTTTATCACAACCTAGTAGAGAATGGAAAGTCTACCCACTTTTCACACCACTGGATTTGGGTTCATAAATTCGCGGGTTGTAGCAGTCTCATTATGAAAGGCTAGATATAAGCTAAGAGGACGGGTTGTCTCGTTTTTTCCAGTATGACGCGTTGCAAAGAAGGTAACACCCACTGTTATATCTTCTAAGCAATGAATTTTCCTTTTTTTTCTCTTATTTCATATCATATGTGATTTTAATATACCTACAAAATGCAAATAAAACATAATATACATTAATAGTTCAATAACAGTAAATGCAATAATATACACTAATAGTAACACCCATTTTTATTTCCCAAAATCATAATTGAAAAAAAATATTGAAACTAAATGGAATAATTCGATACATTAATTAAGCGGATATATTATCATGAGCAACATATAGATTTGTATCTTCGTGTTTTTTAATTTCATCATCTTCCACTCTACACCATGAAACCAGAACCTCATCATCATCACAACACTTCGACTACACCAGCAGAAAAAAAAAAACTTAGTTGGACTTGAATAACTTCACAATTAACATCTAAATTTTTATTTTTTATATAAGATTTAAGAGATTAGTTAGCATCTCAAACTTACTAACAAGGTGACGACTTACAATCATACTTGAAACATCAAAGTATCAAGAACATCAAAAAAATGTATTTGTTGAGAAAGTGGCTCCGTGAAGAAAAAGGGCATAGAATGTTTGATGTTGTTTTTAGTTTTTGTAAAATTTTAAGGTTTATAAGGGGATTCATTGGGCTAATTGATTCTTTAGATATAAACATTGATATATGATTTACTGATTACATTACGACACGTGGCATCTTGTAAATACATCGTAGATCGTTGATTTTTTCCGAGATACGAACCATCAGATTAACCATCATTAATTTTCCATGTGTCACAATTAAATTACAAGATGTAAATACGTGGCATCCACTAAAGGATATATTACTAATTTATTTGGAGGGATTCTTATTATACTCTCATGTTAACAAGTATTCGATATTCTAGGAAAGGGATAAGAAAGTTACTATCACTTTTTCAATTTAGCATGATAGTATCTGTAAACGCAGGGGTCTAACAACCACACCCACTATTTCGCTAGGAAATCTGTATGGACAACTCCAATACAATTCCAAGAGAGTCAACTAGACAGTCAGATTCAACCACGGAAAAAGTATCCAAGAGTTATATCTCTATTTCTCAAATCAATCTACAATCGAACATATAGGAATCTGTGAGCCTGATTGAATATGAGAAATAACTTGGATGGTACCAAAGACCAATATCCAAGTGTCAATCAATTTCAATCAACAACCAAAGGTTGTATTTACTAATTGATTGAACTACGCACAACCTGTGATATTTCAATTATATAAACAAATTTAATGCGGAAAACAAATAACACAGACACCATAAATTTTATTAACGAGGAAACCGCAAATGCATAAAAACCCTGGGACCTACTCCAGATTGAACACCACACTATATTAATATTCTACAGACACTAGCCTACTATAAGATTAACTTTGGAATGGAATGTAGTTGAGCCCTAACCAATCTAACACTGATCAAGGTACAGTCGCGTTCCTTGCGCCTCTGAATCCCAGCAGGACTCTACGCACTTGATTCCCTTAGCTGATCTCACCCACAACTAAGAGTTGCTACGACCCAAAGTCGAAGACTTATAAACCAATCTGTCTCCCACAGAAAAGTCTATTAAGATAGATAAATCTGTCTCCCATAGAAATACCTATGAAGTTTTGTTCCGTCTTATGATAAATCAAGGTGCACAGGAACCAATTGATAATCCGGTCTTATATTCCCAAAGAACAACCTAGAAATATCAATCACCTCACAATAACTTAACTATATGGTAGTAGAACAAGTTATTGTGGAATCACAAAGAATGAGACAAAGAGCTTTGTGATTACTTTTTATATCTTACCTATCGGAGATAATTCTCGAGTTAATCTTAGAGAAGATAGTACTCAATACGATAGGACAAGTAAGATTAGAATACGCAACTACAGAAAAATAGTATGATCTGGCTTCAGAATCCCAATGAAGTCTTTAAGTCGTTAACCTACACGGTTTTGGAATAAACCCAAGGTTAAAGGAGAATCGACTCTAGTCACAACTAGTATCACACAGGAGGTGTGGGGAATAGGTTTCCCAGTTGCTAGAGTTCTCACTTATATAATCTTCAAATCAGGGTTTGCTTAGTTAGCTTAGAAACAAAGCATTCATTATTCACTGTTAGATGAAATCCTGATTTAAGATTCAAACTAAGTTTTGCTTGAAACCAAAGCAATATCTCTTCACCGTTAGATGGACTTATCCTGTCACACACAAATGAAATATACTTCATTTAGATATGGGAAACCATACCTAAACGTGTACACTTGTTGGTTCAACAGTGGTTAACCAAAGTTAGCCATATGAACACTTTTGTCTAATCCACGTTCATCTAACACATCTAGATCAACTTATGATAATCAAAGATAATCAAAGGATCTAATTGTGTTCTGCATAAAGTTGTTCAACTGTTCATTATCTTATAGTAAAATAAATGAACGAATCGAAAAAAAATTGGATTGATTCGAAGAAATCAATTCATGAACATTTAAACTCAAAGTTTCTTTTTCTTGTGTAAATTATTTTATTGAACTTTGATTTTATTCCCGTTACTCATAATTTCCGCCCTTTTTTATGTTGATGAAGAATTCGTGTATGTCTCATGTTGTCATCAATGACTTGCACAAAAAGGTTTGCAGTCTCGAGAATGAGAATTTCATAATCAAAGGTGATCTTTCTTCTTACGAGAATGATGTGGTACAACTCCGTGAGAGAAACAAGCAACTCATTGGTATGTATTTCGTTTCCTCCCTAATCTAAGTATCCATGCGTTACTTTTCGCCTTCCTTTAATGATATGTGTTTGCAGAGATTTATAACTTAACCCATCAAGCAATCAGTTATCCTGTGGAAGACTCCATCCTCTTAGAGCATCTTAATGTCGCCTTGAATAACCCTTCAGTTAATGAATTAGATACTCTTAATTTGGAGGAACTCAAATCAAGATATGAAACCTCATTAGTATGAAAACATACTTTGCCGATTTTAGAACTTGAACCACTCAAGTATGCGAACGGGTATGCATATTGTAGTTACGGACCCAACTTCAGGTAAAACTGTTTGCGAACGGGTACACATATTTGGTTCTCGGACTTTCACAGTTAAAACCATATGCGAACGGGTACGCATACCTGGTTTTCGGACCTGAACCTTATCAACACAGTTTGTACCTAAATACGCATACTGTGATGGTTTTCCAGATAAAGTTTTTAGCTCTAAACTCCCAATTCAATCATTAAAACATTCTTAGAAGACGACAATGGATGTCTCACACATACCATTAGCTAGCTTATAATTAAGCAATTCTCAAGTGATTGAATGATCAATACGAAACTTTCCAAGTCGACATCAAATGATTGTCTCATACAAATCAAGTAAGATGTTTCAAGGCAATTTGCACATAATCAACTTTTGACATAAAGTCAAGAATGATGATGAATGTAGCTAAGACAAAAAGCTATCAACATATTTCGAGAAATAGATAAGCGAGTTATACTCAGCTCGAAATATCAAATGTATATGATATGAAAGACTATATCATATACGACTTGTCTCAATAGGAGATATGTAAGAATAGAGTATACTTTCTGAGTGATAGAAAAGTTTTACTCTCCACATACCTTTTTTTAATGAAGTTCCTCCGAGTTCTTCAGTAGATCTTCGTCTTCAGTTGTAAGCACCGTGAAGTCTAAAGCTCAACTACACGATCTATCCTAGTCCGAAACACCTATTGGTAGACTAGAAATCAAGACTATAGTTTTGATCAACTAAACTTGACAAACAAGGTTGAGATAGCAACGCTTGCGAGTTCGACCGAGCAATGCTCTAACAGTGTCTCTTTTAAATAAATAGAGGTAGTATTCATTTGATATTTTTTCGAACCGAAGCTCAAGGAGTTAGGAAGGGAGAGATGATTTAAACTGTCGTTTCTCAAGTTGTTACATACATGGACGGGCTACCTTTTTTTCTTTTTTCTTTTTTAATTGAAGCTAACACCAATAGATATGTTGACACCGATTTAGAAAATAGGAAATCTTTATAGAAAAATAGACAATCATAAAAGTTTTAGTATCTTACCAATTCTTTCCTAATAATTTTATTCATTTAATTTTAAAAACAGTTTTAGAGAACCTTCTTCTCTCTCGCAAAAGAGAGGACCAAACATCTAGGGTCAAATTATTTTTGCAAACAAAAAAACTTTGTGTCAAGGCACAAGGTAATGACTGGGTCAAACTCAAAAAAATGTTATTCTGAAGATGTAGATAACATGAACTGGAGTTTTAAAATTTTGATTGCCTCCAATTTACCATCTAGATGCAAGGTCTCCATCATGACCCTTTGATGATCACCAATATTGTTGATTTTGAAGAATCATTAACACATTTTTGTATATCCCTTAGTTTTATGAAAATTCACCTTGGGTATACGGTTGTAGATGGTGAAATTTGGATAAGGGAAAAAAGCATCATTTCAAGACCATAGACGAAATTCAACTCTCACGGGAGAGACTAAGCCCTTGGTCCTCAAGGCACTCATAGCCACGATTTCTAGTATACGTCCCCGCGAGATACCACTGGTCGTGATACCGTGACTCCTAGCACACATCCCCGCGAGATACTGCTGGTCACGTAGGTTCTGTAGAGCGTAAAACGTCCCCAACAGACTTATGAACCAGGACAACCACAATTCCAACATCTCTTCGCGATACACAGCTGATTGTGATGCCATGATTCCTAGTATACATCCTCGATGAGATACTACTGGTCATGTAGGCTCTGTAGATGCGTAAAAACGTCCCCGTCGGACTTATGACCCAGAGCGGAGATATGCATGTCTCCTGTAAGCACGACTCATCCTATTTGAGATCAAGAACTGATTCCTAGTATATCATCGCGAGATACACTGGTCATGTCTACTCTAGGCTCTGACTCAACTTACTAAGGTATCCGAATAATTCCTAGGACAACCCCGCGAGATATACTGGTTATTCTGCCTCTGGTCACTTTCGACAGATTCCTAGAACATCCTTCTGAAATATACTGGTCATGTCGGCCCCATAAATACGTACACAATTGATTCCTAGCACATCTCTGCAAGATACGCTGGTCGAAGACAAGTGAACCAAAGTCTTGCGGTGACATTAATCGGGCGTACAAAGCCTTTTCTCTCTCTCTTTAGGACGATTCCCAACTGACCATAGAGAGATTCAGATTCGTTAAGAAAATCTTCGTAGAAATTTTGATCCGTCCTTAAAATCTCAGAGAGATTCACATCTCCTTGCAAAATCTCCGAGAGATTCATATCTCTCCTTCAAATCCCAGAGAGATTTATATCTCTCGGGAAATCTCTCAAAGAGATTCAAATCTCTCGGGAAATCTCAGACAAGGATGAATATTCCCCATGATAGCCACGAGCCTCATGTAGGAATCGAGTCTCCTTTTCAGACTCTCCACATGAATTCTGAGGCATCTCATGCCTTTTCACGTGACTCATCCAAGACATTCTTACAGATCAGAGAATATCTCTCTATCTTGGCTAACTCGGATAAAGAGAATATGTATCTCTCTCAACACATTATCACAAAGGCTGACTTAGATTCACACAAATGGGGGGATATCAATTAGGGTTTTGGTTTGGCGGTCTACAGCACGTGTGAGAAATACCCGTCATGTTTCTCACTACAGAAAAGAGTAAAGGCGGTGGAATAATGAGATAAACTCAACCTAGTTTATCTTTATTCCTGAAGAGACGGGAGAATTGATCCGCACGACACGGAAAGCAATCTTTATCTTCACCGACCTGAGATTAGAGAATTCATTTATAAATAGGTCCTCTATTTCTCCAAGCTCTCATAATCTTTCTCATAACCTCTTAGAGCAATTATTCTTCAAAACCTAGAATTATCTGATCTCTCTCTTCGTCTGCTTCCCTCCCTAAGACCAGGAATAAACCTCTCATGTGTGACTGAAGCATCCTTTGAATGGCCACTGTGCGTGGTTTAGGCGAAGACTGTTCGTGCTAAACCTCTTGTAACTCACTTTAATAAACCCTAGAATCCCACTTTAGCCTCTCACCGATTTTAGGTAGCTACATTTTGGCGACCACGGTGGGAGGTTGTTCACTCAGTTACATATATCAATCATGGTCTCCAAGGAAGAAAGACAATTCCACCAATCCAAACACAAAAACGTTTCATTGATTCAGTCTTTGTTAATCCATTGCGGACTTAGCCGAGAGAGTTATCCCTACCAACACTTTTTCTCTCTTTCGAGTTTGACCTTAGTGAATAGGTTAGTACGTCCCGTATCACGTGGATCTATTCCTGCATAACAAAACTCCCTAGTAACCTATTTTCACAAAAATCTACTGCTAATCCTTGAAAACTTTGGGTAAGTACCAAGGAGAACTCCCAAAGACTCAACAGAATCTTGCAAAATCTCAGATCGACATCTAGACTTATCTGAAAACTCCTTTAGAGTTACCAGTAGGGATTGAACCAAAAAATCTGGATCGAGTACACGTTTCCTAAAGAATGAGTACTTAAACTGCTAAGGATAGCACTGACGGGATCCTTCCTGAAATTGACCTCACCGGAGAAGATAAAGCTCATTACGAACTCGACAGTGCAAAGGAGCAACCATCCAGCCGACCTTATCACTCTCAATGACCTCAAGGACCAGATGACGCTCTAAACTTGGGATTATTATGAATATTTTCTCCAAAATTCGTTTAGGTCAAGGGCCCTCAACCTGATCACAGGGGACTCGGGAAGTTTACTCCACTTTACTATTTTACTTATAACTCTTTCATTTTATATCCGATTGACCTAGTTCTTTTTCCGTCGGATTTGTATTTTCGTCGTCTACAGGATAAACTTAGCGAAAACTTGTAAAGTCTCCACAAAATTCGTGATATAGTCAAAAGTGTTACAGAGCCACATAGGGTCATAAACTGCCAACAAAGATACATCTTGTCGCCCTTCCTTCTTCAGAGAATCATGACGAAAACACGACAAAGTATGAAGCGAAACTAGATCCCAATACGAGGCTCAAACGAAACTTAGCCTTATATGAAGACCCAGATCTGCTAGTCAATATGCTACCTCAACACCCGTTCTGTCAGAAAGAAAAGGAACTAGACCTAGGAGTTATGGTCAAGCCTCGATGAGCCTCAAGTTCAGGTTTACCAAAAACTATCACATTTCATTTTCCGATGGAACCTAAGTTCACCCAAGACGGGGAATTATAATATCTTTGCAGCCGAATCTATTAAGGGAAAAGAAATCTGAAGCGAGACTCATGAGGCCAACAATTCAGGTAGAACTTCATTACTCGACATACAACCGCAACCAACTACTATCACTGAAGTAAACAAGGGAAGGATCCAAGACTATAGCTCCAAGCCATACGCTGCGTGTAGTTCCGTCAGTAAAAGCATCCTCTCTCAAAAAGATAAGCTCGGCGGGTTATCCCATGAGTCAGAGTCAAACGTGATGACAATATGACAAGATATGATGATCACTTACAACTTACTAAGGTAAAAACACGATTCTTCCGCGTGAAGAAATGCCTAGAAGATTTCCAAAGAACTATCTCATCAACAAAGTCACCACAAATCAATTGTTCAGCCAAATCTGTAGTTATGCTAGTCCTAGAAGGCGTAAACTGTTCTTAATTTTTGTTTACCATATCCCAGAAAAAAGACAGATCTCGATAGATGATTCGTCTACATAAGTTCGCATGAATCCTTGTAAAGACACTTAGTAGAGGCCGAACAACAACTTCATCTTATACAGGAAGACACATGTAGCAAGTACCTCGATATGATTCTCCACGGACGTTTCCAACCCATAGAGTATCGCTTGCCCAACTTGAAGACTCAATCTCATACGCTACAAGGGTCTTATTTCATTTTCCAAGCATCCCAAGTCAATAAAAATCCCTATTCATACAACAAACTGGGGACTGACGAAGACCGTGCATCGTGCATATTTGTGACTAACATGAGGGGGGCCCAAACATCCAACTCCTAGATGAAAGACTCTTACGCCATTAACCCAGAGATTCCGGTGCAAAAAAAAATTGGTAGAATTCAGAACGCTTCAAGTTAGAGACTTCTCACTAGAGGTGTATGAACAAGAATCAGATATCCTGTCCGAGCCTCAGCTCCCATGGTCGACCCTTAGGCATAAGCACTTCAACCCTTGATATGAAACAAAAAAAGGAGGGATGTTATCCCACGGGAATGAACTCAATTCCATGACAGAGATGTTGAAAGACTTATACAAGTCAAAATCAGGATTTTACGCATCTAGATAAGGACTCACCCATTTAGGGTTTCCATCACGATCAAGCAAGCTAGGTTTTACAAAACCCCATATAAGGATTTCAGAAAGGAATCATGTATTGAGATTACCCCAACGTGTTAGAATCGTTTCTCTGCTCAAGATTCATGGCTGAGACAAACTAGGGTTTGCGGTGGGTTAAAAAGAGTCTGTGGCTTATTTTTTCTCAAGCCGCCTCATACTTCATCCAGCTAACTCGAAAAACTAGGACAAATGGGTTGATAATTCGATAATGCGCCCTTGATAAAAAAATATTATTCTACGTCTCTACTACCATATGTTAAAAGGGCATGATGTTTCAATACACGATCCAAGAGAAATCATCAAAACACTTGAAGGAATTGTTATTAAATAGATCTGGATTCCGATTTTAACTTCACATGGATTTATCACCAGAAAAACAAGATGCAAATCCTAATTTTACTCTAATAAATGAAAATCAGGTCTTTTATGTTCGATAGTTGGGGTCAACCACTGAAATCGGTTGTCAAACGAAGTTTCTACAACTTCTGGAGTGAAGGTCGCGCAAAGGAGGAACACCTATTACGAATTTAACTTAGAGTTTTCACCTACTCGCATACCCGACGAAGCAATCTAGGGTTTGCATCAAGTTCGAACTCATGAGGGTCTCCTTCCTTTAACAGATGCATACGGGAAAGGTTCAAAGAGAGAAAATATCAACCCTGAAGAAAATCATCCAGCAAAGGCCCTTAGAGAAAATCTCTTACTTCATGTTCAGCTGCTTCACTTCGGACTATGCATCTCGAGCCGCCTGCTTAGCATGTTCCAGCTCTTCATCTGCCATGCGCTCCTCAGATTAAGAACCTCTTTGAACTCAATTCACCCATACGGACCCTGAAAAAATGATCCACTCTCGCGATTGCCTCACATTGAAACGAAGATTCTCATCACGTGCGGTCATCAGGTTTTCCAGATTCATAAGATCATCAAAAGCAAGACCGTTCGGAGTTATTTTCCTCATGTCACCAAATCTGCCATGAATATCTCATCCGAAGTCAGAAGTGCAATATGGTTAACAAAGTCAACACCAATAGTAGGATAACCGGCAATGCGCTCTGCCTCACCTCTTTCGGATTCTCCAACACCATAGCTACTGATAATTGGGGACTATTGCAAACTTATTCCGCCAAAAAAGATAAGGTCGTCCACTCTATTATCAACATGTTTTTATTGAATCGTATTCATAACGTGAGCCTACAAACAAGGAAGAAGTTACACAAAGTATATCAAAAATACAAGAGTTGAAGACGTATATAAAGCACGGCTAGGGTTTTGCTCAATAAGAATGCGTTAAGTCTCACAAAAGTGAAGACCATCCTTACGAATAGATCCCTACCTTTATTTCAATAAACCTAATCCACGTCGTCAAGGATATTAGCGAGTTTACATGGTTTTATATTTTCATGAAGAATTAAGAGAACACATGAATTCTTTGTAACTAAGGGTAAAAACGAATAAGCACGCCACGGACGCGTTTTGGCTCAAAGGGATCAAATCCACGACCTATGACAAGATAAGGAAGGATAATTAGGTAGTAACACTCTAAGGGATCGTTTCCTAAGAGTCTCAACACATCAAGAGTTCAAACGCAACAAGGACTCCTTTCGAAAACGGACATCCGTACATTCCATCGCGAAGATTTGAAAACTGATGACAAACCATAAGGAATTTCAGGGTCCTTCCTAAGGAAAATATGTTCCCCTATGTCTTCTAAACTGCATACCAAAGGGGCGCCTCAAAAGGGTGAACGATCTAGGAGATGTGGTCCCAACACCGAAGTAAGTGCAATCTTAAAGACTCCTGAAATTCTATACGGGATTTTTGATGAAAAAAGTACGCAACAGGTTGACTTACCTAACTAACTCGGAATTAGGTAATTCTTTTTGCGTTTAATATATAATTGTTTTGTTTTTTGTAAATTGGGGTCGGGATCTCAAATCCGACATTGTATGAAGATTTTACAGCCACTCTACGCAAGTCTCTCAAAACTGATGTTTTCTGACGAACACCCAAACGAAGAGTCCTGATACAAACAGAACATGTGAAAGAAGGATGGACCGACCTTCACACCAAGTGCATGCTCAAAAAAGTTGGAAAATAATACTATTTTCAAGCCTATATCAAAATGGAAGCCATCATCCAAAAGGAAAAGGAATTAGAGCTAAAAGAGGAAATTAAAGGAATTTGGCCCAAATAAGGAAACCTAGGCTTTCCCTTCTTCTAAAATCTCTCTAAACATGGAAAAGCCTCTCCCACATGCATGAAATCTCTCCTAGGCCATGGGGACGTCATTTATTCTCTCGGAATTTTTTCAGAGGGACCAAAGTCGAAGAAAATTAGGGTTTCGACGAAAATAAGCCCTAATTTCAAGAATTTGACGGAAAAGGGATTTATTCTAAAAGAGAGGGGGCAGTGCCTCTCCCCATTCTCTTGGAAGGTTATCTACACCTATTTCAACCCTTTTTTTTTGTCTCATCACTATTTAAAAAAGAAACGAGCTCATAATGGATTTTGACCGAAATACCCTTATTTCACAATTTTGAGTATTTTCAAAGAAGAAATCCCTAATACATTCATAGACCGACCAAGTGCTAATATAATTATTACAAAGGCATCATACACGTGATTATTAAGTTCTCTAAGTGCTCAAAGAGGAACGAGATTGAACGGAATCCAAAGAGGCAGAATTTCTGAGAAAATAAAGGGAATCTAGCTCAAAACGGGAAACTCGAGTTCATGATTTTCAAAGACAGAACCAGAGACGCGCCAATATATATTTCAAGACGTGACTATGCCTAGGGAAGCTCCATGCCTCTCTCATGCCAAAATAAAATCAAGCTCATAGTGGTTTTTGATGGAAATACCCTTAGTTTCAAAAGTATGTATTTTCTCTAATAAAGAGGTGTCTGATTGATACAAGGAATTAAACAAGCTCTCATATCACAAAGGTGCCGACCACACAAGATAGATGCATACCTTCCAATCCTCATCAAGCTTATCCAAAGTGCCTGAAAGAGTCAGACGCGAACAAAAGAGAAATTAGGGTTTAGGTACAGCACAAGCCTGAACTCGGAATTTACATGGGATAGGGACTTCGTAACTTCAAAAGTAAGTGCATGCCTATATTTTATCACGGCTCTTCACCAACATCAAGGCCATCCAGGAAGACATTCAAAAGCCCTCTCTTCCCCACATACTCGCCTATACAAATTCGGAAGCTTAAGGATACACGAATAGAGGAAATTAGGGTTTTTGCCAAGTAAACCCTAATTTGCAAACCCCGTCGATCAAGTTTCAACTCTATCAAGACACAGCTTCATACATGAGATTCACATTAAAAAAAAAACTCTTGCACATCCAGCATTTTGGCGCAAGGGGGATCTTCCAATTAGACAACAAGATATACCATGACTTTCAGTTTTCATCGGCTCGAGATATTGTCTCCGTTCTGCAATCCTATACCAGGTTTATTTCACATAAAACCTAACATGACCAGATGATCAGAATTATTCAAGATTCTCACTAATGGTTATAATAGCCACAATCATCTTCGCGGCTCATAGCATCACAACATTTGTCTACACGATCAAGTGCAAAGCTGAAGATTAGGGTTTTAATCAGATAATCCCTAATTGTAAATTTACACGCCAAAGGCATGGATTTCATGATGACAAGATTACAACACTTGGATAAACGCTGCCTGATGTGATTTAATGTTGTTGTAAAAAGTGATAAGTAGAGTTCGTTCAACTCGGACTTGTGAAGACTCGATTCTAGACTTATATTCCGATTAAAATAGCAAATAAACAAAGATGATATCAATATTACGAGAGACTGGGACTTAGGATTCCACCAAACTTCACAATCAATTGGTTCATACGATGATTCATAACAATACTAGCTCTTTTATAGACTCTATTCCTTTGCCAAAAGTAGATTTTATAAAGAATTAGATGTAAATCATAAGCATAGTGCATCAAAAGTTCTTAGACTAAGCATACACTATCAAACAAAATCACAAATATTCAACGAAAATCATAAATCAATTGAAAAGCAATGCAAAAAGTCATAAGAATAAATTATAATTACCATCAATTATGAAACATGGCTTCCTCCGTCATTCCAGTGTTGGGGTTTAGCTCCTCATGGTAAAAATATGCTCAAAAGATAGAAACATGGCTTAAAAGGTGTTTTTATTGAAGGAGAATAATAATACAGCGAATCTGCAACGCTTTATAGTCGTTACAGAAGTCACCGTTACAATTGAAGTGCTGTTAATAAACGATAAATCGGTTCTGCTTTTGAAGAATGACACTCGTCTGCGACTGTTCCGTGTAGGTCAATGTTCTTCGTGTTCTTCAGCAGCAGCAGAACCCGGTTTCCTTCACCTTTGATTTCTCGGCTCTGTGGTGTTCTAAACTTCCCCTAAATTTCGACACCCCTTCTATATGACCCCACCAATCTATATATATCGAAAAGAGCGATTAAATCTCTCCAAAATCTCTTCCTTTCTCTTCACGGCAAAGTTGCGGCAATTTCTTGTTTTAGAATTTCTACGCGTTTCTGAGCTTTCCTTTTGATTCTAAACTCTTCCTTAGATAGATACCAATCTTTGGGAAGGTTTATAGCACTTTAATCTCTATAAAATTTCCTAAAATCGGTTACACACGTAACTTTTCATATTTTGCTGTTGAGATAAAAATCCGTCGATTGAGCCCAGTTTAATCGATTTCAACACTTATGTTAGATTCCTAGACCCATGAGGAGTCTACCCTATGAAAATCAGATGTTTAGTCGACCTCAAACTCCTCCAAATCACGATCACCAAAACTGCCAGGAATTTGTTTATATTTTCCCGCCCAAATTCAGAATTTGAACATGAAGGGGAAAGGTTACCCCTTATCCGTTGCTGGAGTCCGCAAAAGCTTATTTCAACCCAGCAGACATCAACATAAAAATTTGCAAAAACAAAAACAGAAGTAATAAGATGATTCCGAGATACGGTGAAACTATCATGTTATTTCTAACACCTGAGCTCCGTGCTTTTATGAATAAACTCAATATATATGTTTCCATCCACTCAGATTGGTTCCTCAACTCCTAAAACCAAAATGCTTCCATCCACTTAGATTGGTTAGTGCCATCCTTAATAGGCATAAATTTCTAGGCTCTGGAGTTTATAATGCAACTAAAAAGTTTCTCCCATACCCCCAAACTTAAATCTAACATTGTCCTCAATGTTCTAAAGATAAAATTAAAAGCATGAACAAGGAGAAATTGTTACCATTTTAAGCAAAAGAGTTAAGGAAAGATATTACCGTGTTGAATGAGAATGGGTTACCTCCCAAGAAGTGCTAAGTTTAAAGTCTTCAGCCAGACTAAGAAAGGATTAGTCACCTCGAATCATATAGCAATAGCTGATGTAAATTTTAGTTGTAGTAAAAAGAGGGATTCGATTCTCGAACTTGTGAAGGATAACTTTAGACTTAAATTCAAAACTAAATAGAAAAATCACTAAAAATTTTAGCAAACACTGACAAAGTTGATATAATTATTAAAAGAACACTGAGGCTGAGATTCCACTATTTTCCAAGTTCAAAGTGATTTAATCTAGTATTTATATTCATGCAATTTTCTCGTTCAATTTGATTCTAAACTATTGCAACATGTAGATTTTCAAAATAACAAGTGTAAATCCGAAGCATAAAACATCAAAAACCTAGGTCCAAGAATGCTCTATCAAAAGAAATAACAATTGCTCAATAAAAATCACTCAAACAATTTTCAATCAAGGAAAATAATCATAAAATAATTGCAATAAAATAAATAAAATAGAATATACCACTTTTTGTTGGAAAAATAGCTTCCTCTATCGCCTCAGCAATGGGGTTTAGCTCCTCATATTAATCATAATCTCAAAATACATGTTTATGGCTCAAAAGTTGATTAAAAGGGAGAAAAGTGTTAAAACAGTGGATTCTGTAGTTGCTGAAGGTCTAAAACAGACGTCTGAATCGTTGATGAAGGGCTTCGGTGACTGCAGGAAGATGCGACCGTACCTCGTTGTCACTGAAAATAAGTCTGCCTCTGCGACTGACTCTGTGGGTCTTATTTTCTTCGTGTTCTTCTTCTTCGCAGCAGCAGCAGAAAAGTTTATGTACTCGACACCAGTTGATTTTTTTCCGCTTCTTTAAGGCTCTAAACTTCTCCAAAGTGTTCGTACCCCTTCCTTAGCCTCCCTAGAGCTTATATATACCTCCCAGCTCGGTTTAAACTCGATCAAAATCTCTTTTTCTTCCCCAAAAATAAATTTTTCTTCCCGGCCAAGTTTTGGATATTCTAACCTGTTTAATCACTTCACCTCCTTCCTGAATTATCCAAACTATCCTCTTATGCTTCTACAAACAAATCCTTGCAACATATAGCATGTAACTTCCAAATATAATTCGAAACTTTGTGTGTTTCCATTTTTATTTTATTTTTCCCTGTTTTATCAAAACCCAATCATTCAGCCCATTCTAATCGATACAAACAGATGTACCAACCCTATTTACTCCATTCAAGTCCATCCCAACTTAGTTTGGCGATTGAATCTCGAAAAAACACTTCCAAAAATCGATCCAAAACTTGCCAGGAAGTTACGCATGCGGCATTTTGTTTTCCCGCCAAAACTAAATTTCAAACAAAGGGGATGACCTCCCCTTATCCAATCCCGGTCTGTGCCTTAGCAGCTGCCTGGAAATTGGTTACCCCTTATCCAAGATGAGAGTCCGAATATCAAATGTCCTCCCAGGTTCCTTCAACAACTTTTCGAGCTAATTTCGCCGCAAAATCCTATTTTTCCAAAAACACCTACAAGGGATAAAATACCAAAATTAGTACAAAAATGGGTACTAACATTATACTTAAAAGAGATGAAAATAGACACATAAATGCATCTATCAAATACCCCCAAACTTATTATTTGCTAGTCCCGAGCAAATTAAAACTACAAAATAAAATCCTAACTCACTGTCGCAGGCATCGTTGGTTGCACTTAGCATGTGCAACAAGCCTTCAAACCCCTAGGTGGCCCTAGTGGCCGAGTTATAGTCTCGGGAGGGTTTACCAGAGGTGTACCCACAAAACCTTTACTCCGGACCCTAGCTATCTACACAGAACCTTGGAATGCACTAAAGAACCTCCTTGGTTGGCATACTTATTGATTACGGGAGGAAGTACCCTGATGCGAAATTCCAATTGCTGTATACAAGTTTGCACTCGAGTATAATAAAATTAATATATAAGTGACAGAGCTCTACTCAGATAGTCGCACTATGGACATCAATATACGGAATCAAACAAATCACATGAATAGATTAAGAAGATGGATATAGAAGTAGATGGTTGCGAATGGACTTCAATGCCAAGATGAACCTAATACCTAATGGATTGAGATACTGGTCTTGACTAATATCAACACAACTGGCATATACAAGGGAACCAGTGGTCGACAATCCTAAATCTACATCAACTCAGCTGGCATATACAAGGGAACCAGTGGTCGACTTTATAATAAACCTTTATTTTTATTTTTTTAATGACATGATTAGATCTTTTGGATCCAAGCGCATGCTTCTTGTCAGCAGATTAATGGTAATTCCCGTGGATCCTGCATTCCACGCTTGTTTAGGCGACGAAGACAGGGAGAACACACACATATTGCTATCCAAGTGTTATTTATTCCGATTGGTCTAATTGGTCTTTTTTTTTTTTTACCCTTAGTAACTCAATCACCCTATTTCACCCCAGCAGACATCAACATAAAAATTTGCAAAAATAAAAACAGAAGTAATAAGATGATTCCGAGATACGGTGAAACTATCATGTTATTTCTAACACCTGAGCTCCGTGCTTTTATGAATAGAATCTTATAGATGTTTCCATCTAATCAGATTGGTTCCTAAACTCCTAAACCAAAATGCTTCCATCCACTTAGAATTGTTAGTGCCATCCTTAATAGGCATAAATTTCTAGGCTCTGGAGTTTATTTATTGTAACAAAAAGTAACAAAAAGTTTCTACCCCACCCCCAAACTTAAATCTAACATTGTCCTCAATGTTTCTAATTAAAGAACAGTACCAAAAGTATAAATAACATGAGAAATCAGTAAAGAGAGAAGTCGGAAAGATAGTACCTGGGTGAAGTTGAATCAAAAACCTACAAAAATAATATACAACATACAAATCGCCTCGATGGTCAATCAAGGTAAACAGGGTCCTCCAGAGGGACCTCCTCAACATCACCTGTAGGAAAAGGCACTAAAAAGGGCTTCAATCTCTGACCGTTAACCTTTGAAGAACTACTACCGTCTGGTGTCTCAATTTCAATAGCGCCATGAGGAAAAACAGTACAGACCACAAAAGGACCGGTCCACCGAGAGCGCAACTTCCCGGGGAATAGATGCAAACGAGTGTCATACAGAAGAACTTTTTGACCTGGAGAAAATGACTTTCGTAAAATATTCTTATCATGCACAAGTTTCATTTTGTTCTTATACTCCTTAACACTATCGTATGCATCTCTACGAATCTCGTCAAACTCATTGAGCTGGAGCTTTCTGTGAGCTCCTGCCTTGTCAAGTGAAAAGTTTAGCTGCTTAATAGCCCAGTAGGCTCTATGCTCTAACTCAACTTGTAGGTGACATGCCTTGCCAAAAACTAAACGATAGGGTGACATTCCAATGGGTGTCTTAAATGCAGTACGATAAGCCCATAAGGCATCAGTAAGCCTCGACGACCAGTCTTTCCTATTAGGATTAACTGTTTTCTCTAGAATACGCTTAATTTCCCTATTGGAAACCTCTACCTGACCACTAGTCTGTGGGTGATATGGGGTAGCTACTTTATGGGTAATACCATATTGTTTCATTAAAAGAGCAAACGGTCTATTACAAAAGTGTGAACCTCCATCACTAATTATAGCTCGCGGCGTACCGAAACGTTTAAGTATATTTTCTTTCAAAAACTGGACTACGACCTTGTGGTCATTTGTTCTACACGGAACCGCCTCAACCCACTTAGACACATAGTCTACAGCGACAAGTATGTAAAGATAACCAAAAGAATTAGGAAATGGACCCATAAAATCAATGCCCCACACATCAAAGACCTCAATCACTAAAATAGGGTTCAAAGGCATCATATTTCTACGGGAAATGGTTCCTAACCTCTGGCAACGCTCACAAGAAACACAATGACTATGGGAGTCTTTAAACAACGAAGGCCAGTAAAATCCACACTGCAATATCTTAGCAGAAGTCTTTTTAGCACTAAAATGACCCCCACATGCATGTTCATGACAAAAGGAGATAATACTGGATTGGTCACTCTCAGGTATACATCTCCTAATAATCTGGTCTGGACAATACTTAAACAGATAAGGATCGTCCCAAAAGAAATGCTTAACCTCGGCTAAAAATCTAGAACGATCTTGTTTACCCCAATGTTGAGGCATTCGACCAGTAACAAGATAATTCACTATATGTGCATACCAAGGTGATTGGGAAACAGAGAACAATTGTTCATCAGGAAAGCTATCCCTTATAGGAAGGGAATCATTAGAATGATCAACAACTAGCCTAGATAAGTGATCTTCTACTACATTTTCTGCACCCTTTTTGTCTTTAATGTCTAGAGAAAATTCTTGCAACAAGAGGATCCATCTAATCAATCTTGGTTTAGTATCCTTCTTAGACAAAAGGTATTTCAAAGCAGCATGATCGGTATAGATTACGACCTTAGAACCTAGTAGATAGGATCTAAACTTATCCAAGGAAAACACGATGGCTAACAGTTCTTTCTCGGTAGTTGTATAATTCAGTTGGGCATCATTTAGAGTTTTGCTAGCATAGTAAATCACATGAAGTAATTTGTTTTCTCGCTGTCCTAACACAATGCCTATAGCATAATCTGAAGCATCACACATAATCTCAAAGGGTAGGTTCCAGTTAGGTGCCTGGACTATGGGGGTGGTAGTGAGTAAACTCTTAATCTTCTCAAAAGCTTCTAAACACGCATCATCAAAGACAAACTTAACATCTTTTGCAAACAAATTGCAAAGAGGTCTAGAAATCAAGCTAAAATCCTTAATGAATCGACGATAAAATCCTGCTAGCCCTAGGAATGACCTAATATCTTTTACGGTTTTTGGGACCTGTAAAGTCTTAATAAGGTCAACTTTGCTTTGTATACCTCTATACCCTTAGAGGATACAATGTGCCCTAACATAATTCCTGATTTAACCATAAAATTGCATTTTTCCCAATTAAGCACTAAATTCTTTTCCTTACACCTAGTCAACACTAATGTCAAATGATGCAAGCACTCATCGAAAGATGAACCAAACACTGAAAAATCATCCATAAAGACCTCTAAAAACCATTCTACCATATCAGAAAATATGCTCATCATGCAACGCTGAAAGGTCGCAGGGGCATTACATAGCCCGAAAGGCATGCGTCTATACGCAAAGGTACCAAAGGGACAGGTAAAGGTGGTTTTCTCTTGGTCTTCTGGGGCAATAACAATCTGATTATATCCGGAGTAGCCATCTAAGAAGCAATAATGACTATGTCCAGCTAATCACTCTAGCATTTGGTCGATGAAAGGAAGGGGAAAGTGATCCTTCCTTGTGACCTTGTTCAATTTCCTATAGTCAATACAGACACACCATCCCGTGGTCACCCGGGTTGGGATTAACTCGTTATTATCATTCTGGACTACAGTGATACCTGATTTCTTGGGGACAACCTGTACGGGACTGACCCACTTACTGTCTGAAATTGGGTAGATAATACCTGCATCTAACAACTTAAGCACCTCTTTTCGAACTACCTCTTTCATGTTAGGGTTCAGTTGACATTGCATCTCCCTAAAAGGTTTGGAGTCTTCCTCTAAATGAATCTGATGCATACACATAGTAGGACTTATACCCTTAATGTCTGCTATAGTCCACCCTAAAGCTTCCTTATTATCTTGAAGTATATTCACTAGCCTACTTTCCTGATCACTATCCAAATCGGAAGCTACAATCACAGGTAAAGTCTCAGATGGCCCTAAAAACACATACTTTAGAATGTCGGGCAGTGGTTTAAGGTCCAACTTAGGAGGCTCTTCTAAAGAAGGAATTAAGGTAGTCTCAGAAGCTGGTAATTGTTCGAACCTAGCTTTCCATCTATTAGTGTCTAACACAAGGGTAGAATCTAATAGTGCATTCACTTCTTCAATAGTGCTATCGTCGTCAAAATCTAAACCAAAATGGGATAGACAACTTTCTAATGGGTCTTCAGACAAAATGTTTGGTAATGACTCCTGAACTAAAGCTTCTATCATGTTCACCTCTTCAACACATGTTTCATCTAGCTCATAAGGTAGCTTACTGACATTAAAAATGTTCATCTCCATAGTCATATTACCAAAAGACAAATTCATCACACCATTTCGACAGTTAATGATCGCATTAGACGTAGCTAAAAATAGGCGACCTAAAATAACAGGTATCTGGTTCTCTAGGTCAGGGACAGGTTGGGTATCTAGCACAAAAAAATCCACTGGATAAATAAACTTGTCGACCTCAATGAGAACATCCTCGATAACACCTCGAGGAATTTTAACGGACCTATCAGCTAACTGTAGTGTCATCTGAGTAGGTTTCATTTCACCAAGTCCTAGCTGTAAATACACATGGTACGGCAGTAAGTTCACACTGGCTCCTAAGTCAAGTAAATCTTTTTCTACCCAGAATTTACCTATTGTACAAGCAATGGTAGGGGAACCTGGGTCTTTGTACTTTGGAGTTGTGGTGTTCTGAATGATTGAACTTACGTGACTAGGTAAAAAGGCTTTCTTATGGACGCCAAGTTTTCGCTTTCGCGTACACATATCCTTAAGGAACTTGGCATAAGCAGGAATTTGCCTAATTGCATCTAATAAAGGAAGGTTTATGGTAACTTGCTTAAAAACCTCCAATATGTCATTAAAGTTCGATTCCTTCTTTGTTGGTACTAATAGCTGGGGAAACGGGGCTCTAGGCACAGAATCAGACCTCCCAGGGACTGAATTGATATCATCAGAAACTTTATCGGTCTCCTCAGCTATGGGTGGTCCTGAGGGGTGAGATCTTGAGGGGTGAACTACAGTATGTTCACTATCGGGCATGGTTACCTCATTGTCTGCAATTCTACCACTCCTAAGGGTTCTAACAGCATTCAACTGATTCGATTGTTTCGCACCTATTTCATGAACTCCTCTAGGGTTGGGTTGTGTTTGACTAGGAAACCTACCTTTTTCTCTCAAAGACTCATTTATCAGACCTACCTGGGTTTTCAGCTCGGAAATAGCCTGACTATTTTCTTGTCCTATCTTGTTACTAGCTTTTAGACTTAGTTCTACTGATTGCTAAAATTTTGCAGTTTGCTGAGTTAACAAAACGAGAGACTCCTCTAGGCTTAGGATTTTCTTATCCGACTGATTCTGAAATTGAGCTTGTCCCGAAGGATTCTTAGCGTAACTAAAACCTGGTGGAGCATTAGAGTTACTAAACTGACCTTGATTCTGGCCCTTAGACCAAGCAAAGTTCGGATGGTTTCTCCACCCAGGGTTATAGGTTTCTGAATATGGGTCAAATTTCTGACGATTCTCGAGTCTAGTGTTATTATAAAGAGCATTGGCTTGCTCTTCATTATTATGGCCTTCCCAAAAAGGCTCCGATCTACCACTAGTGTGACCCATTTCTAGAGCTTCTAACCTCTTAGCTATCGCTGCAATCTTGACATCTGATTCAGAGCCTCCTTCTATCCTATTAACGTCTCTGCTTAGAAGAATCGTTTTCCGGGGTTCCCTACTATTTTCCCATTGTAGGGTCTTTTCGGCGGCTTCATTCAAAAATGCCATTGCCGCATCAACAGTTTGGTTCTAAAACCCACCTGTACACAAAGCTTCAACCGTGGATATTGTGGGATAATCTAAACCCTCATAAAGGATCTGAACTAGCCTAACCTTTTCTAAACCATGGTGAGGACATTGTGTTAACAAATCATTGAACCTTTCCAAATACCTATACAAAGATTCTCCCTCTTGTTGTGAGAATGTGCAGATTTGTGTCCTAATAGACGATGTTTTATGCCTAGGGAAAAAATTATTGAAAAAGGCAGATGTAAGTTGTTCATATGTTTCGATTGACTC
>JAJJMB010015535.1:2580788-2622397 GCA_023531105.1 Papaver atlanticum | reverse complement strand
TTATTGAAAAAGGCAGATGTAAGTTGTTCATATGTTTCGATTGACTCAGAAGTCAAACTATACAGCCACGATTTGGCTTTATCTTTCAGGGAAAAGGGAAATAACCTAAGTTTCAACGCATCATCATCTAAGCCTATAATTCTTAGGGTACTGCAAATTTCTTCAAAATCCCTAACATGGAAATAAGGGTTTTCATTTTCTTTCCCTAAAAAGATTGGGAGCATCTGTATGGTCCCAGGTTTAAGCTCATAATTGGCTTCTGTGTCAGCTAACTTAATACACGAGGGACGAGTGGTCCTAGTCGGATTTAACAAAGCTTTCAAAGTAGCCATCTCTTGAACTATCGGAGTATTAGGGATTCTCTCTTCAGGAGAATGTTCAACACAGGACTCTCCAAAAATTTGACCTTCTAGATTAAGGTAATCGAGACGCTTAGAACTGCTAGGTTTTTCTTTTACAAATCTACCTAGGGCGTCTCTTTTATGTTCAGGCATACACAAGATTTTCCTAAAATTGGAAGGATAGCAATCACAAATCAAGGACGACTCAACCAAATCAACCCTATTGTTTTCTAGCAAACAAAAAGCATTATGGATCCACTTAGATTGTTTCTAGACCAGCTTCTACTCTTCCAAGAGGCAATTGGGTACAATTTTAGCAAACCTCGTAGGACTATCCGAATAAAGTAAGTCGAAGAGAAGTAGGAGAAGCTCAGAGGAGCTTTGATACCCCTACCTCTTTGGCAACGCTTCCTTGGGTTACAGGGCGGCTCTAATCGACTTACAGTAATCTTCCTAAACTTTGAGTTAGGCTAACAAAATACCCAATACGATCCTTTTGAACGACTTTCCTACAAGCTCGTTACCCTATCGGTCTCGTTCTAGTCAATATTTTAAGCTTAGGTTCGCGTTCGGTATCGTTTTCCTAAGGCGGGCAAGAAGAGAACGGTGATGAAATCCGAACTCTTATCTTGTATGGCCAGGCCTTGCCCTTTACTAGAAAAGTAAATGTCCGTATTCAGGTCCTCAGCAGATATGCACCTTAAGGAATACAGTAACTCGCTGACAGGGGATTCGCGAGTGTTCAGAACCTTACCTCCCGTTCCAGACGGGGGATGAATCGGTTGTAGTCGACTCGGGCCACTGACTCCTGTGTCAGTGTACGAACCCAAGGTGCAGAGACAATATCGTAATTGTCCTCCTTCTCTGCAAACAGTTTTATATTTAAGGATGCCCTTCCGTAGGGTATATAAAAATAAAAATAAAAATAATGTCCAATGTCCCAAAAATATAAAAAAAATAAAAATAAAACCCTAATTACAATTTCTAAAAAAAAAATAAAAAAAATAACTATAAAAAAAAAATCTTCTTCTTCACTCCTTTGGATTCCTCTTTTCCTTCCTTTTTGGGTGATGCTTTCCTCTTATAGCACTTTTTCCTTTCCTTTTAGCCCCGCTCCAAATCTGAAAAGAATCAAAAAAATACCAAACTAGTAAAAAAGAACAAAAAAAATATAAAAAAAATCTAAAACCCTAAAAACAAGTCTGCGTCGGCGCCGCCAAAAATTGATGTAAATTTTAGTTGTAGTAAAAAGAGGGATTCGATTCTCGAACTTGTGAAGGATAACTTTAGACTTAAATTCAAAACTAAATAGAAAAATCACTAAAAATTATAGCAAACACTGACAAAGTTAATATCAATATTAAAAGAACACTGAGGCTGAGATTCCACTATTTTCCAAGTTCAAAGTGATTTAATCTAGTATTTATATTCATGCAATTTTCTCGTTCAATTTGATTCTAAACTATTGCAACATGTAGATTTTCAAAATAACAAGTGTAAATCTGAAGCATAAAACATCAAAAACCTAGGTCCAAGAATGCTCTATCAAAAGAAATAACAATTGCTCAATAAAAATCACTCAAACAATTTTCAATCAAGGAAAATAATCATAAAATAATTGCAATAAAATAAATAAAATAGAATATACCACTTTTTGTTGGAAAAATAGCTTCCTCTATCGCCTCAGCAATGGGGTTTAGCTCCTCATATTAATCATAATCTCAAAATACATTTTATGGCTCAAAAGTTGATTAAAAGGGAGAAAAGTGTTAAAACAGCGGATTCTGTAGTTGCTGAAGGTCTAAAACAGACGTCTGAATCGTTGCTGAAGGGCTTCGGTGACTGCAGGAAGATGCGACCGTACCTCGTTGTCACTGAAAATAAGTCTGCCTCTGCGACTGACTCTGTGGGTCTTATGTTCTACGTGTTCTTCTTCGCAGCAGCAGCAGCAGAAAAGTTTATGTACTCGACTCCAGTTGATTTTTTTCCGCTTCTCTAAGGCTCTAAACTTCTCCAAAGTGTTCGTACCCCTTCCTTAGCCTCCCTAGAGCTTATATATACCTCCCAGCTCGGTTTAAACTCGATTAAAATCTCTTTTTCTTCCCCAAAAATAAATTTTTCTTCCCGGCCAAGTTTTGGATATTCTAACCTGTTTAATCACTTCACCTCCTTCCTGAATTATCCAAACTATCCTCTTATGCTTCTACAAAGAAATCCTTGCAAAATATAGCATGTAACTTCCAAATATAATTCGAAACTTTGTCTGTTTCCATTTTTTTTTTATTTTTCCCTGTTTTATCAAAACCCGATCATTCAGCCCATACTAATCGATACAAACAGATGTACCAACCCTATTTACTCCATTCAATTCCATCCCAACTTAGTTTGGTGATTGAATCTCGATAAAACACTTCCAAAAATCGATCCAAAACTTGCCAGGAAGTTACGCAGGCGACATTTTGTTTTCCCGCCAAAACTAAATTTCAAACGAAGGGGATGACCTCCCCTTATCCAATCCCGGTCTGTGCTTAGCAGCTGCCTGGAAATGGGTTTCCCCTTATCCAAGATGAGAGTCCGAATAGCAAATGTCCTCCCAGGTGCCTTCAACAACTTTTCGAGCTAATTTCGCCGCAAAAGCCTATTTTTCCAAAAACACCTACAAGGGATAAAATACCAAAATTAGTACAAAAATGGGTACCAACACTATACATAAAAGAGATGAAAATAGACACATAAATGCGTCTATCAATAGCCGAAATAATTGTTGGTTATCAAAACCAAATAAAGCTATCACAAATAAAAGGAACCTGCAACAAGCCAACAAAATGAACATGTAATGCATACCCTTATCTAGTTTCCTGTTTAAGACAACTACATCTAGTTGTGGTTCGGGTTCAGGCTCTATGAAAGGATCTATATAAAATATTTTCATGGGTTGGATTTCCTCATAGCTAAGATCCAAAAGTTCAGGTTTAAGAGTCTGGAAAAACTCAACTAAAAACTTAGAAGCACACAATAATAACCTGAATAATTGAGGATTCCTATAGTCAATCAGATTTGACTTACAAAGTTGACCACAATGAAAGTGATGGTCATTCTTAATCAAATGTGTCAATTATAATCTCCTAAAGTACTTAGGCGTAGTCTCAAAACTAAATAACTGAAACATTTTAAACTCATACTTCCCACAATTGGTAGAAAAAATTTTGGTGGGAAAACAAAATCGATCTTGGTATCATAGCCTAGGTAAACCACATCAACCAGAGGATGGGTTTCTAACAACTGAACTTCCTTATGGACATCACTAGGTTCAGGAAAACGTGTTTGAAGATAATCTTTTAAAATGGTTGAGGAACATATGTCAAGTCCCAAGTGAGGGACCTTTCTAAGAGTTAAAGCACATGGAGAATGATAATCACCCCCAAACTTAGAGTTTTCAGTGTCTCTAGATAGACTAGTCACAATCTCCTTAATTTCTTGGTCATCATATTCCTGAAAATAGTCAATTTATTCTTCTAAGTCAGGTTCATCCTCACTCATCTCTACGAGTTCATGTTCTTTGTCTAAGTCTATTGTTTCTAAATCCTTGGACTCTAAAACAGTATTCTCAGAATAAACCCGTTCCCCTAAACCATCATCGGCTTCGTAAAAAGGAAATACTACTTCGTCTAAAACGGGGGTATCTCTAGTTAAATCCTCGTCCTTTTGAATAGGTGAATAATTATTAAAATTATTTGGATTTGAAATAGAAATAATATTATCATTATAAAGCTCAATTGGAGTAACAAATTCCTGATCACTGCCTACATATTTCCGATTCTTCATCAACACTATCCTCGTCATAATCATCATTGTAATAACATGAAAATGGTCGAACCTCATCTAAAGTAGTGTTACCAATTCTAACCTCGTCTTCTTGATTATGCAAATAACTATCCTCATTTTCAAGGGTATTATTGGAAATACTGTATTGGAAATCAAGATTATTTCGAGCAAGTCTTTCGTTCGTCTCAGCCATTTGCTTGAGGGATTCCTCTATAGAAAATTCACTCAATGGTGCAGTTTGTTTATTCATTTCCGACACAAACCTATTTGTATGCTCAGTTAACTGCTTAAGAGACTCTTCTAAAGATATTGAAGGATCATAAATAGGAACAGAAGGATCATAATAAGGACTAGTTTTCAACAGTTTAATTGTATTGTCCAAAGAGGAGTAACTAGTACTATAATGTTCCTGATTTTCTTGCTCGTAAGACCAATTCGCATGTGGATGGTAATTGGGCTCACCATGGTATGAACCATAACCTTGAAAAGGTTGGCGTTCCCAACTACTATTCCCACCATGGTCATAAAAATGATGATGTCCATATTCAAATTCAGGTCGATACTCATTGTATTGGCTTCTATCATACCAGTTCGACATTCTTAATTGCAAGGGAATTCTACACAATCACAAACAAGGTTGACTCGACCAAATCAAACCTATAAAATCTAGCAAACAACAAGCATGATGGATCTCTTAGATTGTTTCTAGACCAGCTTCTACTCTTCCAAGAGGCAATTGGGTACAATTTTAGCAAACCTTGTAGGACGATCCGAATAAAGTAAGTCGAAGAGAAGTAGGAAAAGCTCAGAGGAGCTTTGATACCCCTACCTATTTGGCAACGCTTCCCTGGGTTACAAGGCGGCTCTAATCGACTTTTAGTAATCTTCCTGAACTTTGAGCTAAGCTAACAAAATACCCAATATGATCCTTTTGAACGATTTTCCTATAAGCTCGTTACCTTATCGGTCTTGTTCCAGTCAAAATTTTAAGCTTGGGTTCGCGTTCGGTATTGTTTTCCTAAGGCGGGCAAGAAGAGAACGGTGATGAAATCCGAACCCTTATCTTGTATGGCCTGGCCTTGCCCTTTACTAGGAAATTAAAATTCGTATTCAAAGCCTCAACATATATGCACCTTAAGGAAGACAGTAAACCCGCTGATAGGGGATTCACGAGTGTTTAAAAGTTTACCTCCCGTACCAGACGGGAGAAGAACTGCTGAAGTCGACTCGGGCCACCAACTCCTATGTCAGTGTGCGAACCCGAGGGGCCGAGACAGTATCGTAACCGTCGTCCTTCCCTGCAAACAGTTTATATTTAACCTTTAACCTTTCCTTAGGGTTTTAAAAATAATAATGTCCCAAAGTCCAAATGTCCAAAAAATAAAAAATAAAAAAATATATCCAAAAATAAAAACTTACAAAAATAAAATAAAACCCTATTTACAATTTCTAAAAATAAAAAGTAATAAAATCTAAAAAAAAATAACTATATACAAAAATCTTCTTCTTCACTCCTTTGGACTCCTCTTTTCTTTCCTTCTTTGGCGATGCTTTCCTCTTATAACACTTTTTTCTTTCCTTTTAGCTCCGCTCCAAATCTGAAAAAGAATCGAAAAATACCAAACGCGTAAAGAAGAACAAAAATAATAAAAAAAAAACTAAAAACAAATCTAAAAACAAGTCCGCGTCGGCAGCGCCAAAAATTGATGTAATTTTAATTGTTGTTGTAGTAAATGAGTTCAAACTCTCGGACTTGTGAAGATTCTAATTTTTAAATTTAATAAAAATATATACAAAAATATTACAAAGGGTGTGAGAGTTACTGGGACTCGGGATTCCACCGAATTCAAAACATAAGGTTCAATTATTAATTCTTTGACAATTTTAGCTCAAGAAAAACATGGACTCTATTTTTGCCAAGGTAGATTCTCAAAACATTGATTGTAAATTCTAAGCATGATGTATCAAAACACCTAAGCTAAGCATACATCATCAAATTAAATGACAACCAATTAATTCAAATCAT
This sequence comes from Papaver atlanticum, assembly GCA_023531105.1. Lineage (NCBI taxonomy): Eukaryota > Viridiplantae > Streptophyta > Magnoliopsida > Ranunculales > Papaveraceae > Papaver > Papaver atlanticum. Next base: position 2,616,205 of record JAJJMB010015535.1, on the reverse strand, counting down.
AATTTCAATTAAAATTAATGCAAAAGTCTTAAAAAGAATTAATAAAATTACCCCAAGTATGATATTCGTCTTCCTCCGTCATCCCAGTGTTGGATTTTAGCTCCTCATGGTAAAAATATGCTCAAAAGATAGAAACATGGCTCAAAAGGTGTTTTTATTGAAGGAGAATAATAATACAGCGAATCTGCAATGCTTTATAGTCGTTACAAAAGTCACCGTTACAATTGAAGTGTTGTTAATAAACGATAAATCGGTTCTGCTATTGAAGAACGACACTCGTCTGCGACTGTTCCGTGTGGGTCAATTTTCTTCGTGTTCTTCAGTAGCAGCGGAACCCGGTTTCCTTCACCTTTGATTTCTCAGCTCTGTGGTGTTCTAAACTTCCCCTAACTTTCGACACCCCTTCTATATGACCCCACCAATCTATTTATATAAAAAAGAGCGATTAAATCTCTCCAAAATCTTCTAAAATCTCTTCCTTTCTCTTCACGGCAAAGTTGCGGCAATTTCTTGTTTTAGAATTTCTACGCTTTCTGAGCTTTCCTTTTGATTCTAAACTCTTCCTTAGATAGATACCAATCTTTGGGAAGGTTTATAGCACTTTAATCTCTCTAAAATTTCCTAAAATCAGTCACACACGTGATTTTCCATATTTTGTTGTTGAGATAAAAATCCGTCGATTGAGCCCAGTTTAATCGATTTCAACACCCATGTTAGATTCCTATACCCATAAGGAGTCTACCCTATGAAAATCAGAGGTTTAGTCGACCTCAAACTCCTCCAAATCACGATCACCAAAACTGCCAGGAATGTGTTTATATTTTCCCGCCCAAATTCAGAATTTGAACGTGAAGGGGAAAGGTTACCCCTTATTCGTTGCTGGAGTCCGCATAACACTCGTCCCTTGGGTTGCATTTATCAACTTTTCGAGTCAATTTCGCGCAAAAGCTTATTTCTCCAAAAACACATATAAAGAGATAAAATACCAAAAAAAGTACAAAAATGGGTACTAACAATATACACAATAGAGATGAAAATAGACACATAAATGCGTCTATCACTGCCCAGCATAAATATTCAAGAGAAATTTCAAGTCCAGAGTTGATTTTATGTTCAAAGCGAAGACTAAGCCTCAATTCGGGGACCCTACAAGTCAAAAAGAACGGGAGAATCGTAATTTCGTATGAATTATTTGTTACCATCTACATACTCATCATAGAACAATCAAGGTTCTAATGAATCTACTATGAGTAGGGACTTAATGTAGATGGTGAAATTTGGATAAGGGGAAAAAGCATCATTTCAAGACCATAGATGAAATTCAACTCTCACTGGAGAAACTAAGCCCTTGGTCCTCAAGGCACTCATAGCCACGATTTCTAGTATACGTCCCCGCGAGACACTATTGGTCGTGATGTCGTGACTCCTAGCACACATCCCCGTGAGATATTGCTGGCCACGTAGGTTCTGTAGAGCGTAAAACGTCCCCGGCAGACTTATAAACCAGGACAACCACAATTTCAGCATGTCTTCGCTAGATGCAGCTGATTGTGATGCCATGATTCCTAGTATACATCCTCGACGAGATACTGCTGGTCATGTAGGCTCTGTAGATGATTAAAAACGTTCCTGGTGGACTTATGACCCAGAGCGAAGATATGCATGTATCCTGTAAGCACGACTCATCCTATTTGAGATCAAGGACTGATTCCTAGTACATCATCGCGAGATACACTAGTCATGTCTACTCTAGGCTCTGACTCGATTGAGGTATCTGAATAATTCCTAGGACATCCCCGCGAGATACACTTGTTATTCTGCCTCTGGGCCCTTTCGACAGATTCCTTGAACATCCTTCTGAAATATACTGGTCATGTCGGCCCCATAAATACGTACACAATTGATTCCTAACACATCTCTGCAAGATACGCAGATCAAAGACAAGTGAGCCAAAGTATCGCGGCGACATTAATCGGGCGTACAAAGCCTTTTCTCTCTCTTCAGGATGAGTCCCAACTGACCACAAAGAGATTCGGAACCGCTAAATGATCCGTCATTAAAATCTCAGACTCACATCTCTCTGCAAAATCTCTGAGAGATTCACATATTTCTCCTCAAAATCTCCGAGAGATTCACATCTCTCCTCAAAATCTAAAGAGATTCATATCTCTCCACAAACTCTCTGAGAGATTCAAATCTCTCGGGAAATCTCAGACAAGGCTGAATATTCCCCATGATAGCCACGAGCCTCATGTAGGAATCGAGTCTCATTTTCAGACTCTCCACACGACAACTGAGGCATATCATACCTTTTCACGTGACTTATCCTAGTCATTCTTGCAGATCGGAGAATATCTCTCTATCTTGGCTAACTCAGCTAAAGAGAATATTTTTTTCTCTCTCTCAATACATCATCACAAAGGCTGGCTCAGCTTCACACAAATGGGGGGATATCAATTAGGGTTTTGGTCTGGCGATCTACGGCACGTGTGAGAAATAGCCGTCCTATTTCTCACCGCAGAAGAGAGTAAAGGCGGTGGAATAATGGGATAAACTCAACCTAGTTTATCTCTATTCCTGAAGAGACGGGAGAATTGATCCGCACGGCACAGAAAGCAATCCTAATCTTCACCAACCTGAGATTAGATAACTCAGCTATAAATAGGTCCTCTATTTCTCCAAGCTATCATAATATTTCTCATAACCTCTCAGAGCAATTATTCTTTAAACCCTAAAATTCTCTGATCTCTCTCTTCGTCTGCTTCCCTCCCTAAGATCAGCCCTAAACCTCTCCTATGACTGAAAAAGCCTTTGAACGACCACTGTGCATGGTTTAGGCGAAGAATGTTCGTGCTCGACCTCTTGTAACTCACTTTCATGAACCCTAGAATCCCACTTTAGCCTCTCACCGATTTTAGGTAACTACAACGGTGATTTGGATTAAAATCTCTACTCATAAAATTAAGTTAAAAAAATAGTATGTCCTCCATCATCTAATGTCGATCCACCAACACAATTTGATTTGGAATGAATTCCATGATTACCCTCTAAATCTATTGGGGGATCATTTTTATGTCCAAAGAAAAACTCCATTTGATTCTTAAGAACATCATTAAAGCCATTATTTGTCATCATTCCTGCAACCATGTTATCAATTTTTCCATTAATCAGGTCTTGAAACAAGGTAAACTTCAGATGATGTTTGTCTAGAGTTACTGCAACCTTCTTCCCTGTTAGTTTACCAAATATGTCCATCATGAGATGGGATAGAAAGACTCTTATACAAATTGTATCATTCCAAGTACAATCAGACACTAATCTGGTATAAGTAACTCTAGTTCACACAAGAACAAAGCCTCCCTTATTTTTATTATTCAATCAATTCGATAAACAAAACGTAATCTCTCTTACACATTAAAATACCCACCTAAATTCTAAAAACACTAAATATTAAGGTGACACAGAGCACACTCCTAATTCTCACACAAATGATAAATATACCATAATAATCAGCCAACGTCTAAGTGACTTCTAATAACATAAATGATAAAGGAGCTCATACAAAGGTATAATCCCCCTAACTAGGTATATGACATTGTGTTCCAAGTTCTTAAGACCTAACTGAGCAACTCTTAGTTAAAGTACATTAAAAAGCTTTTACAGCTTTTTCTGACACTGTAAAAAGTAAATACTCCCTCTCTCCCATCAAAGTTGACGTATTTCAAATTTGTACAAGAGAGGAATGCTTTTAGGGTTTTTTCTCCATTTATATTCTTATGGGTAATAATAGTAAAAATTATAAATGACATACTCCCTCCTTCCAAGTTATATAGGTGGTATTTTCAAATATCTTAGATTAAGAAAAATTATATGTTTCATTAATTTAACCCATTTTCCTAATTTACCCTTAACTGATTCCTAATAACTACACTCATTAAACTACTTCTGATGATACCTCATGCAACATTAATAAGCACATATATGTCAAAAATAATCTTAAAATATGAACTGCGCCTATCAAGTTGGTAATAAAAAAATCTCATCCCCGCCCATATAACTTGGAGAGGGAGTATATGTCTCTGAAACTATGACACAAATATTTATAAACTTATATCGTTGAAAGCATTTTAGAACACCTACATAATGAAGATAAACATGACTATCAAACCATGCATATTACTTATACTACGATTCAATAACAATAATCAATTAAAGGGTAATTTTAGAAATGTGACCTCGTTTAACGATAAAGGTCAACTTTGGAGGGACTAAAAAATTAAATTCAAAAGGTCACTTTTGGAGGAACGGAGGGAATATCAAAACAACACATGACATTACTATTTATAGTCACAGTGGCACTAATATTCTTAACACCGCTAAATTCCATGTAAAGATCCAAGAATATCATCATTGTTATCACCGTTTGCAAGATAACTATCGTGTTATCTTGTTTAGGGAATAAAAAACCCTCAAGGAGTTAAAGCTTTTTTTTTTTGAAGCACCATAGTTGTAACCTTGGTCTTGCCTCTTCGTGTTAAATTTATCAACAAAGTCATTTTAGTTTCCGCCACTTAACACTAATCTTCACCACATTCTGAATTTTATTTTTGATGTTTCACCTTTAGGATTAACCATTGGAACCATGGACGAATTCCTATGACCCTCCGGTTCACTGGGACAAGGTATTCATACTCATCCACAGATAGAAATTTAATCATAACTTGTTGTGGTAATAACATCCTTGAATGGTGTTGTAATACGTCGGTACAAGTAACTGCTAACCTTTTTTCAGCCAACCATATAGGAAATGTACTGCCTAGTTCATGAATTTTATAAAAAATTAGCTAAAAATAAAACTATTGGATCCCTTGGAGTCACTACAAGATACATATTCATCTATATCCTCATTTTCGTGTGTATGTTTCATTATCAGCATATCATCCATCATAAAACTTCCATTGAGCGCAATCAAATGTTGATTTTAAAGTGGAAACCATGCATAATGTTGAATAACTTCCCTCTTTGACCACAATACTGTTTGGTTAACATCAATCGACATTGTCAATTAAATATTCTTAGACTCAATGTGTTTGAATATTTAATGCTTATCGTTGTTAATTACTAAGAGATGGTAAATAAATATATTTGATGAATATCGGAAAGTAAATGTGTTTAGTAATAAATATTATAAAAGTTAAATGTGAATTTCCTAATTAATGCTCGCCTAAATTAATTGTGAATTTCAAAATCTTTGGTGTGTAGTCTTGTTAAACAATTTAACAACCAAGCCAACTTCCATATATGGTCTCGTATATAGTTGTTGCACAATGCGTATCAATTACTATTTTGAATCTAATGAACCTAACATATGATCCACAGAGATGGTGTGGTTCAGTCTTGAGGAAATATCATCACTTGCACACACGCGATAAATCGCTGAAGCAATATCATCTCAACCCTCTATTTGGAAAAACTTGTACTACTGTTTAATCCCAATTCTTTATTTTTCGCACAAAAAAGGTTCCAGAAGAAGTCTTTAGTGTACTGTATATTAAAGGAATTGGTGGTGACTGGTTGATCCGGTCAAACAACTTCCTTCCCTCCGAACAATATTCTCATCTTTCTCACTCCTAGGGAAATATTAAAAATCAATCAGAAATTATGGCAAATAGAGAAATATTAAAAATCAATCAGAAATTAATCTAGAGAAATATTAAAAATCAATCAGAAATTATGGCAAATAGAGGACGAAAAGGGAAGAGGAATCACGCTGATATAAACAACCACGGAGGGAACTATCAACTTCCACGTATGGTCTCGTATATAGTTGTTGCACAATGCATATCAATTACTTTATAAATAAATTAGTCGATAACAGAGGATTAGATATTCAAGTTATGATTGATAAATAATAATTAAGTTGTATTCATTTATTCACAATTTTATTTTGTTAGAGTATGTGAGAAAAAAAATAATGAAGGCAAAAAGAAAAAAATTGCTCGTTTTGGGGCAAAAGAAAATATCAGGAACGAACCTGACTACAAGAACTGGAATTCCACCATTAAAATTTAACTCATTTATAAACCAATCCAAAGTGGGTCGAAATCACCATTGAAACTAACATTTCCATGATCATCGTCGTTTGCTTTATAATATTTAAATAAACAGTTGAACTCATCATCAATATCCTACAAGAAAATCAAAATTATTGTTTACTGCCAAGATTGGCATTACCTCCTCCAAGAACAACATGTTCATAATTATTACTACTTCAATTGCAGGAACTTCATTAACAGCTCCAAGGACGTTATTTTAATCTTATTTATTTTCAACATCTAGATGAAAATCACCAAATTGATCAGCAACATCTCCATGCTCATATGCAATACTTTTCATTTGATTAGAAAAACTCTCATTCTAAAAATCATCTTGGTTATCATTAAGACCTTCAATATATCTAGCAGCATTAACATGATTATCAGGTTTAGGATCTACATTTCCTTCATTTTCATGAACATCAGAATTTATTTTATTAGCTTCTTGATGATGATATTTCATTGCATTCAAGAATCTTAAAAATATTTTTTTGTGCACTCTTCATTCGAGAACAATTGTTGAGAAAACATAATTTGATTTGTCAATAAACCAAAATCTTTTTAGTTTATCAATCAAGGTTGAATAATTATTATGATTATCCTCCTTTCTCTCTTCTTAATAAACTTTGAAGTTCACTTGTTGCAACTGAAATAAGGCGGGGTTCTTATAGTCAAACAAAAATTATTAACCAAGCAGGGCACACTTAGCAAGGGGCTAACCTAGTCTATAGCCTTGTCCCTGTTTTAGACCAAACTTTTCTTTCTATAGAAAGTTTGTAAAATTTTATTTTAATCCTAGTTGTAGTTGTAATTAGTTAATATACATTTTATTTTAATCCTAGTTGTAGTTGTAATTAGTTAATATACATTCAAACATATCTAAAAAAAATTAGACCACGATAACTGAAACCTTATTTAAACAAAAAAAATTCTTTTTCTTAACACAAAATCTCTAACTTTGCTTTCATAGACTATAAATTTCTTTCTATAATCACATTTTGCTATTTATTTTGTTCTATAGTTGTCTATCTATTTAGCATTTTGTAGGTGAATTAGTATTAGCTATTAACTACATGTTTCGTTCGGAAAAAAATTATTGCGACCTTTAGCCGCATTGTAAATCAGTGGCATGCATCCATATCCAAGGAAAAATCCTAGGTCCTTCCATGTAGTCGAGAACATGCAAGATGAACCTGAACGTACTACTATCCAGTTAAATGCAAAATGAACCCCAACATGCTTCACACCAAATCTCCATCTAGGGAACTAGGCTTAGTCTTTACCCATTAATTGTCCATGTTATCTAGTTCCTATGTAACAGAAGATTATACTCTGACCCTAAACTACAAATAATTTTAATAAAAACTGAAATGACATGTTTGTCCAAAGTATCTATATACGTAAACCTACCTTTTCCTCACATATACCTAACATTTTCAGCTTTAGGAGAAAGAAAGTAGATTACTGAAATCAGAACATCTTTTTTTGTTTTTTTATCATAAGAAACATGGGATTTCGATGATGCAAAGATAAAGACACACAATAGTAAAACTATGACTATATGCTACACTATAGATTGATACAAGTGTTGAAGACTGCAGCCTGCTTAAACATTGGAATAATAATCTGGAGACCAGGTTATTATTCCAGTATGTCCCTGTAAAACTAACCTTCCTGCCCATTCTTGAACTTCATCTTAGGAACCTTTTAAATTCACAACTTTAACCATGATTTAGTTTTTCTTTTGATTTTTCTCATATGAAAATCATTTCTTTCTTTTTTGAAAATGAAATAACGGACTTTCCTATTACACCAAAAAAAAAAATCGATGCCAACCTATACAAACACACCTTGTATAACCTTATCCAAACAATAATGTCCAAAAGATTGTTTCAACATGGTGTACTTGGCCATATTTCCAAATGCACTAACTATGGAATCTTTACCACGTGGATTAATATACAAGTATATTTACTTTAATATAACCATAACAATATAATAATGCGGAAGTAAAATAATTAACACAGATACACCAGATTTTGTTATGATGAAAACTTACTGGTAGAAAAACCATCGGACTACGACCAGTTTTTAGTTTTGCTCTCAGAATTAAACCGTTATACAAATTGAATATCGGAACTTCGTATAGTTGAGACCAAGCAAACACTCCTTTGTTACTCAATTCCTTAAATATTCCTGCGGCTATAACCAAAATGGTTCACACATGCAAATCCCAAGAGTCCACTATCTTGAGTTGTTTCACCGCTGTGAAGACTTTCACCCTCAAATCCTTTGGATCGTAACCCGAAATAGTAAAGGATTAGATCACTTATTGATCACTGATAGACGCATTTATGTGTCTATTTTCATCTCTATTGTGTATATTGTTAGTACCCATTTTTGTACTTATTATGGTGTTTTATGTGTTTGTAGGTATTTTTGGGAAATAAACATTTTTGGAAAAATCGGCTCGAAAAATTATGCGGAGCACCCCTGGAGGATATTTGTTATTCGGACTCTCAGTTTGGATAAGGGGCACCTCAGTTGGGCACCTGTTATTCGCACCCCCCGTTTGGTTAGGGGGACACCCTTCTTCTTCACGGTTTAAGAAAATTTGGCAGGAAAGTGCAGGTTCGAATATTTTTCACCTGCGGAGTTTTCTGTTTTGAATTTGGAGGAGCTGTGGCGAGATTCAATCACTCCAATCGACTCATTCCAGCCTGTTACACTCACACAGGACTGGTAAGTCCTTCATATTCGAAAAACTTGGGTTGAATACGTGGAATTTCTACACAACAGGGAGTACGTGTGCGGATGAGATAATGGAGGGATTACAACGTGATTTTACGTGTGATGCTCGTGTTTGGATAGAGCTTAGCCGCTGCAGAAGCGTGAAGGAAGATTCAGCACTCGTTGACAGCGTGAGAAGAGAAGAAAGGGAAGAAAATATTCCCGAGAAGATATTCATTCACTGCCGAGTAATGGAAGATTTGTTGGAGTTATGGAGGAGTATTCTCGGTGATGTGAGGCTATATAATGTGTGGAGGAGTAATAGAGCGCAACAGGGAGAATTGGGAGCAGTTTGGAGCAATAGAGAGACGGAAAATCAAAGTTACAGGAAGGATATTTTTTCTGCTGGTGAAGAACGTACGAAGAACATAAGACACTCAAAGACAGTCGTTCTTCAACAGTGCTAGTGACGGTTATTTCTTACCGTTTCCTGTAACAATTGATTTTGTAACAAATATAAGTGTTACAAACCCGGTTTTAATAATTTTTCTCCCATTTCATCATTTGTGAACCATTTTTGAGCATTAATAAAGATGAATTTTGAGCATGTTTCCATGATGATGATGAGCTAATTCTCGCGTAATCAAGGCACGGAGGAAGCTATTGATGCATGAATAATTGGTAATTATTTTACTTTTCTCTAATTTGGATTTTATAATTCACTCAAATCACTGCTTTGCAGAATTTTAATTGTTTGTATAATTTTCTTAATTAGTTGTGATTCAATTAGATAGGTTATACTTTGTTTAGATAATCTATGCTTAAGGAATACAATTAATGTTTGAGAATATGCCTGATTATTTGTGAATTAAGAAATAAGAGATTTTAAAGATAATTAGAGTTTTGGAATTTTTACCATCATTCATTCATGTGTAATAGTGGAATCTAGTGTCTTGGTTATTTTCAATCTTGAAAACAAATTTGGATTTAAATTTTCTCTTTTTTTAGTTTAAATAAGTCAAAAATCAATTGCTTTCACAAGTCTCAACGAACCTTTTACTACAACAAAGTTGAAATCACATCAATCACCTATCAATCCTTAGATCTGTAATAAAGTAGGTTAAGGGATCTTGTATTTATATCTATAAACTCCTTTGGTCAAAGATCAAACCAAGACAGTGATTATCGAAATAATCAATCTCAATGAACAATCTCTACCCAAGTAACTTAATGCAAAGTAGATAGTTTGTTCGATCATTCTGCCAGACTTATGTTTATCAGGATAAATGACTTATGGATCCCAGAGAATCAAGTATGCAAGGAGTAACACAAAGATCATAATAAAAAAGAAAAGTATTCAATCTTGAATTTGAATTTTCAAAGTAACCGTTGCAAACAACTTTATTCCACTATTGATCATCGCACACAAAATAAATTATGTTAATGTTGATTGATTAACATTTCTATCAACAGATTTAAAATCACTTAGATTTGTTCTAGTCCTTAAACAAACTTGAGTGAGCTCATATCCGAGGAGAAATAACACAAAATAAAAAAGTTTGATATATCAAGGATAATTATACATATAATTCGTAATCAAATAAATAATCAATTAAAATAATTATAAAAAAACATTAGTTTCCCACCAAATATACTACTAAAGGCTTATTTATCCTAGAGAACACTTTAAACAAAGACAACACAAAATGTTTCACCTAATTAGATTACTCTTATCTCTTAACAAGTTGGCTTCGCACTCGATAAATCAAGACGTGAGTCGGATGGGTTTATAAGAATACAACACTCCGCTAATTATAATGTTATGGCCAAAATTTATTTGGAAAGAAATATCAAACAATTTCAAAAACCTTAGGATATACAATAATTTTTTATTTCCGACATCAGCAAATACCAATTGTATTCCAACTATTAAACCGAGGTATCTCATTGATGAAACTAAATTAGCTAGCACACATCCATATACTTTAATAATATAGCAACTAGAGATATGCAGACCTCTGGGGTTTGGTAAGCATATATAGCTTGATATCAAAATAGGTACTGAAAATCGGTTTAAGGATCTTTCCTTCAGTATCAAATGAATATACTTGAAAAATAAGATATTAAAGTTTAGCATATGCTCAATTCGTACACCTTGATGTCTGCAAAAGCCTGAAGATGACGGACATATCGAAAGTGTTAAAACAAGTGAGACTTTGTCGGGACCGGTATTTGGATTGATCACTGCCACAAGATATCGGTCCCGAGATCAGTCATGTACTTAGGATCGTTCTTGAATCCATTTTGGACTACGAAATAATTTTCGCAAGTTTACATCCTTAAACTGTGTTTCTAAAATTTCTTTCAAACATAATCCCAAGTTTTGGATTCATCCGGAAGTTCAACACACTTAATAATTAGTGCAGTTCGAGAACACGAAGTCCGCGATAAACTATACATTGTAACTTCATCTACTTAAGTTGTGGAAATAACTAGTATATCATCCCTTAATGATATCTTGACCATAGTATAATGACCAAAGTCACTAATACTAAATTTATTATACAAAATTAGCTTTGCATGTTATGTTTTCAATGAATATATACAAACTTTAAAGAAAGAAAAAAATACAAATGGAACAAGTCAAGTTTGTAGTTACTAACCTCGAACTGAAGGATGAAGCCTTCATTGTCTTCAACACTGTCTTCAGGTGTCTACATTTTTATGTTCCTCCTCTAACCTAATGATGTTGACTTTAGTAATCCAATTAAGCGACTCTGAATTATGGAACTAAACTTGACAACCAAACTTGACTTACTAATGCTTGGTGGGTTAAGCAGAGTAATGCTTTAACAGAAAAATCTATCAACGCTTGAGATGAGGGTACATAATCCTCCAATGTTTCATCAATTTAATTTATTTTTAACAGATTTCTGGTATTGTGAAAAGTCACTTCAGTACCACCAATATTGAAATAAAACACACATACTCTCTCTCCCTCTCTTTGTATATACATCAAGAAATTTAATGGCGAGATAACTTGTTAATGGTAACTCTAACTGCATGTCAAAGAAGGTCATTTCAATTGATTATTGTGTGAGGCTGTGAGCTTTGAAAACTTTAGCTTTATGTACCATCCAGAAAACAAATTTGTTTTGTCTTTAGTACATGACTCAACCTTAAACACACACACTTGACTAGGATACAACTAATTTGATTTTATTTAACAATTTGTTGTCAAACTATTAAAAGCTAACATCTTCCACTTGGTCAACATTAAATCGTTATTGGTTTTTTTCTTTTTATGTTAACAATATTTAGCAAATAACTATTCCGGTCAGTAGAAAAAAATATGACTATAGGTAGTCACCCATTTTGGAAAACAAAAAAAACTTAATCAATGTGTATTTGATTATATATAGCTGAATACTTACATCAAATGATACGCTATCTAATGTTCTAGGATAGAGACACAAACACTACTTATAGTATTAGCAATTACTATTATCACAACACTATATGGGTCATTGTCCTAAAATTTAACTTTATTGACGCACAAAGTATTTTAGTGTGTCTATAAACTTTTAAGTTTTAGATTGAGCTACACCTTACGCTCAATAAACAAAACACAAGACTTCCAAAAGAAAAGTAGAACCCTAACACCACAACCAACTACCTCCTTTCCATGAAATCTCTAAATCCTACAATAAGATCCGGGTAATCGATGCTTGCCGGGGCTGGCATACAATCCCAGCGCTCATAATAAAGAAAAGAAAAGTTAATATTTGTGTGTTTGGAGATGAAGATGGTGGGGAATCTTAGTTTTGATAAAATGGGTTCTGTTTTAAGGTTAAGGTAAGGGTCTGAAGAGATTCATACTTTCGACATATTTCTCTTATTCATCCACATAAGTAATTGCACCCGTTTTAATAAGCGATCTTATTATTCCAATCAATTCCGTCAGTCGAACTCCAAATTAATCTTTCATCATGCATGATTTTATTCGTTACTTAATTTCATTTTATTCATTCGTTTGTTCCGTTAATTATTGCCCCCTTAGAATTGGTGTCTTGTTTTTCTTTCTCTGTGGTTTTCTTCCTCAGATTTGTTTCGAGGTTTGTTTTGTTATCGTATCTTTGTGTTTCAATAGTTTCCTATTGTTGTTGGAATTCCTTATCAGTTTTAGATGGAATTGATTGATAGAAGTGATTTTGATCAGTTGGTGTTTCCATGTTTTTTCGATCTGGTGTTGTTGGGACTCCGACAATATTGTAGCTTTTTGTTTTTACTAAGTTTCTGATTTAAAAATAAAAAAAGATAAATTAATTGATTAAAATATTAAAAAAATGGAAAAAATAAGGTGATATAACCGATGGCATTTGTGTGGTTTATAGATATCCCATTTTCTCCGTAAAACGTGTCTCGACTTAGTTTGATGGGTCATTTATGTTTTAAGTTAATGAGCTTTGTTTTGAGCTTTGTTTTGTTGTGTCTCACGAGGTTTCCTTGTCTTAGGAATTTTCTTAATTCTTGTCTGCATGAATTTTAAGAAGTCATCTGAAGTAGTTTTCCTCTGTGAGTCCTTTTGAATATGCGTGCTTTTATCTTGTGAGTCCCCATAATTAGACTTTTACCTTTTGTTCAACCCCAAGGTCCCCACCATCCTAAACCACACTCTATCTTGACGATGATCCAACAGCGCAGGAAATATTTATCAGCCCCGGTAAGTAACTTAAAACAAATCTCTTTTATTTTTATTCATATTAGCTTAGATATCTTTATCTGTAATTTAAACTCTTATCTATTAGGACCATTGATACTTAACACTTCTCTGGAGTAGTGTTAATTATAAGCGCTAAATTATAAAGCACACATGTCTTGTAATTGTTATTTTGTATTGGTAATAGCTTTAGTAGCATTATTAATTTAATCTAGTTGAGTCTGTATCCTTTAGTAGAATATGTAACCTTCTAGTATGTTTTTAGTAACATTATCAGCGGTATTAGGCTAATCCCTATGGGTTAGATTGAGCTGCTAGATTGGCAGTTAAGTGTTGCAATTCAAAAAAAGAAGAAGTGTGGTTTAAAAGTTAACACTTGCACTTGCTAGTTCTCTCTCCTAACATGTGCTCGCAGTTCAACTAGCAGCGAGATTGAAACGCTGAAAAAATGATCCTACGCTGAATGGTTTAGTGCCCTGAAGGATATCAGGGCTGTTTGGTTCAGCGTAAATACATAAAGTCTAAAAAGCAAGTGAAATGATAACGTGTTTCTTACATTTCACTTATTAGCCACCTACTCGAAACCTACTACACATTGTTTGAGAGTGAAACTTTACATTTCACTTATTAGTCACCTACTCGAAACCTACTACACATTGTTTGAGAATGAAACTTTATGATGCCGTACTAAAACCTACTACACATTGTTTGAGAATGAAACTTTATGATACCGTACTACACAGTACACGGTGCTTGACATTTCGCTACGTGTTTCTGACATTTCACATAAATTGAGTTACATTTCACGTAAATTGTGTAAGTGAGATGATAACGTGTAAGCTTTATGATCAATGATCATACTTGAATTTAATTTGAATCACTCAGCGCTACAAAAGTAATTTACGGGAATTGAAATCCCCTTACCAAAAAAACCATCACACCTAAAGATTGTTTGATAAGAATCAAACAGACTTGCGTAAGTTTTCTAGAAAAAGAAAAAAAATCATAACCAAACAATTTTTTACCCTAAAAAACAAGATCAGAGTAAAGTCTTTTAGATCAGATCAACTGTGATTGCAACAAGATTTACAACCGTTTTACCCATAGTTCAATTCAAAATTGAAAACAAAAAAATTAAAAAATTAGAGCTAATGTAAATAATAGCCTTACAGTTATCATCTCTCAGGAGATCCCATCAATTTGATAGAATTCTATAAATTACGTAAGCAAAAATAGAGTAAAAATGAATTTGAAATTTATCTTCACCGTAAACTTAGAGTTGAGTGGACAAAGCTTCTATTAGTTTCTTCAATCACCCTCAAACAAGGAGATAACAACATACATAAACAAAACCTTACCAAATACCAATAGAGAAGAACTGGGGAGAAGGGGATAATCTGCAGCAACGGAGGAAGGAGAAGTTTAAAGATAATAAATCAATTAATTGACCAACTATTTCTTCCACTTGTTGAACATGCGTGGTCGGTGTTGGTGCGATCTTGTACGTTTAGGTGTGATTTAATTAACGTGCTTCAACTTATGCATTGATAGAAGCACGTGCGTATGCACGTGCTTCTTGTTAAATTTAAAAATGAGCTCCACTTTATGCTTCAACTGGATAGACTACTTCAGAGCTTAGCTTTATGATCTCAAAAGAAACCTCATCAAAGATATTTCTTACCACCACAAACAGTAATATACCAAACACAATATAGACTTGCTTTCACTTAGAAACCCTAATAGACGAATCTGAGAAACCCTAATTAAAGTTTTGCTCATAAATGTCTGCAGCAATCAATACAGTAATCTTCACCACCACCAGCACCAGATTATCATCAGCGGCCTTAAAACCTTGAAATCGAATTCTCTTCACATCTTCTCTCATTAAAACCACTTCATTTCCAATCTCTGCAACATCCATTCCGTGTTACAAGTCTTGAATCGGTCTAAATCGGAGTATTTTCCGTGCCTTCTCTTCGTCATCATCTTATGTTAATAGCACCATGGCTCATGCCTCCGATTCTTATATGATGCTGTTCAGAGACGTCTTAATGTTCAAAGATGAGTAAGTTCTTATTTTCTATTTTTTTCTCTCCAGAATCTGATCCGAAATGAATGGACTAGATTAGGTTTAGCTGATGAAATTAGTTGTTAATCGGTATTTACTTGTTCTTTAGTGGGGTATTATTCAAATTGGCAGTGTGGTCTGAATTTGATTACTCAAATTGGTAGTGTGGTCTGAATTCACATCATGATTACATGATTGTAGACAACCTATAGGCATATCTTTTGGTGGGAGTAACTATTGTATCTGTAACCATTTCGCTAGTCAGGTTCTTAGCCAGAGCCTTTTTTTTTTTCTTAGCCTTTTTGGTGGGAGTAACTACACAGAAATAATATGGTTATAGTATCCATGGGTGCCATATTTTTTTAGGTTGATGTTATGCAGGCGTGAATTTTAACAAAATTAATAGGAGTTTGCTCATATTCAAGTTCCACTTTATTTTTATAGTTCACATAAAATGCAATGCTGTTGCTTGAAATTAGACACACCAATTGAAGGTAAATTTCATACCATAAAACAGAACAACATCAATAAAATTTTGGATCCAATTGTGAAGTTACATACAATGACTGTACCCAGCGGACCTAGTGTAAGTAGCTATTGTGAGTTAGGGAAGTACGGAATCTCTCCTTTCCTCTTAAAAACAACAAACTTGTGGGGTGACCCAAAACCAAGTATAAATTAGGAGGCTATGTAGCTTAAAATATCACAATATGATTATCCTTGATGAATCTTTGGAGTGTTCTATTGATGGTACTATTTGTATTTGTACGGAATATTTTTTCTCGAACCTTCTTGTGCTTTCACACTCGATTAGGACATTTGGAAATATGCAACTATGCAAGCCATACTCAAAGCACCTTTGAATTTCACTACAGGTTCATCTCATTGAAGAAATAATCGATCAGGTGGAGGCAAAGGTTCATGTTTCATGCAGCCGAGAGTACTGGGTATCACCTAGATAAAATCCTTGAGAGATAGGTTGGACAATTGGGTTGACAAAGTGCACACTGCTTTGTTATCAGTGGAGGCCGAAACACCTGATCTAGTTGCATATTGAGTTGATTATTGTTTGTTAAAATTTCCATTTGCGAAGAGATTCACACATCGGGTTGGTTCGAGCTTTCCTCTCCTTACAAGTAAACTTAAAAATCATCATCTCTACCAAAAGCCTTTCATTCTCCTTCGATAAGCAGTAGCAGCCATGGCAGCTCTGCAATACCTAGTATCTCAACGTAGTGCTCAACCAGAATTTGCTGAATGGCACAACAGTTTGATTGATTTGCATCAGAGGAAGTTATGGCATCAACTTACTCTTAAGCTTGATCAGTTCGTTGCTCTTGCCATCTTTCAGGTGTGCTCTTTTTACTTGCAGATCTTTGAGTTTAGGGTTTCTCAGTTTGTGAATTTTGATTTTGGGAAAAATTAGGGTTTCTTTGATTGTGGATCTTAGGCAGGGACGGGCCTAGCAAGGGGCTAAGTGAGGCTATAGCCCGTCCCTTATTTTTGCTGGAAATTTTTTTAGGGTACTTATTTGGGTTATTTTTGAACTTAGCCCAGCAGCTTAATGATATTAGCCCACTCGTCATCAAGATCACTGGCTAATTAACACCAGAATTAACTAAAATTTTAGTTTTTTTAGTTTGCCTCCACCACTACAATATTAGAAATGTATTGATTTGATTCATATTTATTTAGAATTTGTCTGAAAATTATGTTGATGTTCGTCTGTGGACTTCATTATGAATATACAACCGAACTCTCTTCACAGACAAGCTAAAAATAAATTTTGCGGCCACAACCTTGAGAATATAGCCCTACCCAACACAAATTCTTGGGTCCGTCCCTGATCTTAGGGTTTTTAGCTTCAGCTTGTAGGGTTTCGTTTTTTTTCTTTCACTGTTTTGTATGCACCGAAGAAGCTGAAGTAGAATAGAAACTTGCTTTTTTCACTAAGAATTTCAGGTTTCCTAATATTTAGTATAGTGATTGTGGAATAAATTTGTAGAGTAAAAACTAGGAATGAAGATTTTTTACTTTCTATTAAGCAAAACCAGATCTGGAGATACATGGGGATTGAAGCTTTGAATAGTTTTATTTGATTCCTTCAGTTTCTTTCTGCACATGCTTTGCAGATTTTTGTTTAGTTTATGGAAAATGTGAATAACGCTGTTAATATTTGGAAAAACACAATTGGTAAATTTTACCTAGACTATAGATTTCTCTTCAGAAACTGCTAGGGTTAATAACTTTGAATAAGTCAGGCGATTGCAAAAATGTCAATGTTTGTTTGTTAAGTGCGGCTTTAGTTACTAGTCACTCACAAGCTTAGACACACTGACTGTAGTTATGGCTGTCTAGTTGAGTGATTTTATGATTTGGGTTGGACTTCAAAGTTGAGGTAATTTTGGTGTAATGAGAATCAAAATGAGATAACACTTAACCCCATGATAAAATAGAAGAGGAAAGATGGTTAAGAATTCAATATTTCTCCATCCTATTGTAACCCTAACCTGTATATGACCATTGGTGTTTATGATTATTTTCTTCTTTTGGTATATGAGATCTTCCTGTGACAAATTTTGGGGAATGGATTCGATACTTGTAACTTTTATTTGTGCCCTCAGTTACGCCGTGTGCTCACTTAAAACCTCACTTTCAGCATTATATGGATTTTGTTGGATATTGGCTCGATTTTAGGAAACATCAGTGTGATTTCCTAAATCAGTTTTGACTAATTTTTTAGAATTATGTTTAGATTTCTATCTAAACAAGGGTTTCCTATCTTAGCTATTTTATGTTTCTTAAATTAGAGTAAAGCTTGGTTTCCTAATCGAAGTATTGTAAGCCTATAAATAAAGTCATAACCTTTAGGTTATAGGTATCCACATCATCTGATCAGTCTTGTCTAAACCCTTAGGTTGTAGACACCTATCTCCTCACAAAGAAGAAAAGTTATCTCTTCATTAGCAAGATGTGCATCCTCTCATAGCTTTAGGGCTTAGAGAGTTGGGAGAGAATTGAAGGTGAGTTGAGAATGTGAAGAAGAATAAGGGGTGTTAAGTGTCATGTGCATCGTGTATACTCTGATTTATGAATGAAGTGAATTTCTGCCCGTGGACATAGGCACATTGCCGAACCACGTAAATCTATGTGTCTTATGTGTTCTATGTGCATTAGCTTCCGTTGAATGTGTAGTTTTCTGTTTCTGATCCAAAATCCTGTGAAGCCTTGAGGAACAATATGAACCTCTCGGCACAACAAACTGGTATCGGAGCTTAGGTCTAGGTTCTTGAAATCTAGGTTTTGCTCGTTTGAATTGGGTCAGAAACGGTATGTGAAGATATCAAAGAAGGTGTCAAATTTGAAGAAGAACACAAAGACGAGTTCAGGTTTTTTGACTGAAATTTGTGGTAGAAGAATCGTAACAGTTTTGAAAACTGTGGTGCAAGGTTGCAGTCGTTCCGTCAGAAAAACGTGGTGTATTGAATCAGTAGAGGATATTCGAAGAAGACATACTTGGAGATCGAAGTAAAAGCCTAGAATAAGATGTATCAATAGGCATGTGGTAAAATCAGGTTATGTCGATTTGAAGATCAGAGTTATTTTGGAATTCAGAAAGTCTTTGTGAAACCTCATGTGAAGAATTTTGGAGACAAGGTTGCTAGAATTGAATCAAGGTGAAGAGGTGGATTTTTTGGTTTGCCAAGCACCGTTTGAAGTATCAATTACTCATAACGAATGTATTTGAAGTGTTTCACATTCGTTGATTATTAATTGATACACTTATGAAGTTGAAGCTCTACCTGAAGGAAAGATATGACGTTGGTATACTTCTTGAGGCATAAACCCTATGTATTTTTCATAGCTTCGGGTAAGTAATTCCATAACCTTATTAACTAGTTTGATAAAGGTGTTTGGTTGTTTTTTGGTCTTTACCTCGTTTATTTGAGACTTTTGTGGACTATTTGGGAATACCTTGTTGGTTTTCCGTTTGAATGTGCTTGCTTTGCAAGCCAAGTTGCAAGAAAACAAGAGTATTGTTTTGAAGTACAAGTTGAATGGTTTGTACGTTGAAAGAGGTACAGATGCAAAATTGAACTTCATCATGATCCTTAGAATTGTACGAAGTACCAAGAGGAACGATTGTGAATGTTACCGGTTGCCATTAGTTCTATCATGTTGTCCTTGACGTAGTCGAAGGAATTGAAGAAGAAGTTAAACTCAAGTTTGCCTCAGTTGCATGAAGTAATGAGGATTGCAGAAACTTATTAGTAGGTTTCATGTGAGAATTATCAACCATTTGAATATCTCAGTGTTGTGAGAGCACTAGCGGAGGGTTGTTAAATTCTGGTTGAAGAGTTTGATTTCATGAAGAAATGTTTGAAGTTGATGGCTATAAGCATATTGCATTGTTAATGATCGATTGAAGACGCGGTAATTGGATTTCCTATATGGAGATATTGTGTGTGGTGGAGCTGTAGTTTCTTGTTCTGTTTTGAAGAGAAGCAATTGAAGATGAAGTCGACACAATTATTGGCATATGCACCTTGGGCATATGATTGAAGAAGGGTTTGTTTGAATGTGTTGACTTTGAAGCTTACTTATAGAATAAGCTTATGAGCATTGGATATCTGCAAGATTTTGTTGTTTACACAACAATGTAGGAGCAGAGTTTTTTGGTACCGTTGAACACCGCAAATATGGTACGTTTTGAATCATCCATTCGAATGTTTGCACACACCTCTTTGATTTACTGTTTTTTGAAAGAGAAGCTAGGTGGCTTGTTACCTTTGTTGGTTTGATGATATTTGGCGGAGAATGAAGGTGTTTACCTTTTGAAGTCATCAAGTTGAAGAAGTGCATGACCGTGGTGGAATAACAGTTAGGTCTTGAAGATATGTTTCCGTTTTTTGAGGTGAAAACTCGGTTGCAAGGAACAAGATATCATTGTGGCACTTCATAACTGTAAGGTACAATACTACATGTGAAGTATATAGTTAAGCGAAGAAATCGCAAACTATTTGAAGAACGCGGTATGTGAATTGAATTGCCTTTTGTCGTAAAGAAAGGCATTGGAAAACAAGGAAATAAGTTTCAAGCTCAGATGTGAACGTTGAAAAACGCAAATCTAGTGATGATGTGGAATTTCGAGTGTTTGAATGCTTTTATCATAGGCATTCTCTAGAGAATGGTTTTCTAACTTTTAATTAAGAGTTGGAGTTTTAAGTTGTAGGCATTCATTTTAAGTACTTAGGTGCAACTCGAGAAGTTTGAAGTTGTTCGGTGTGTACCGAAGTTTGAAGAAGAATCTGAAATCATTAGATCCATTTGACTCTGTGGGGTTTAAAGTTGTTTAAACGGTGGAGTATTGAAGAAGTTTCTTCCAATGTAGTTGCAGTAATGAAAGGATTGGAGAATGGAAATATGTATTGATGATATGGAAGTAGAAGTGTTAGATAGTGCGCAATCTAATACGGTTGAAGACTAATTCATGCAGTTAAGGCATGAAGTTGAAGAACGCAAAATCATGTAGTTTAGGATTTTGCGAACATTGTGTGAAGGTGGAGAAAGAATCAAGCTTGGAGTTGGAGTAAAAAGTTTTAGTTTTTTGAAGATATGAAAATATCATGAATGTATGGAATACTGGAATGTGTTCACACAGATGTTTGGGAACTTACAAAGACTGCATCTTTGTAAGGTAAAGGTATGAATTATTTCATCTTTTGAAGAAAACTTCGTAGGTATGGGGGTACGCCATACAGTTGCATGTGATGAAATATTGAACTCCGCAGTTAAACGAAGTGTTGGAATTTGAAGAAGTGGGATGGAGGAAGAGCTCACATTTGACGAGTGAAGTGGTGAGTTGAAGTCAAAGACTATACCCTACGAGTTGAAGCAAATGTGCAAAGGATTGAATCTTGCAAGTTTGAAGAATGTGTGCATGTGAAAATCTGTGAAGTCGAAGACGCGTCAGGAATTCATAGATAATTGGATTTGTTGAGAAATCAGCAAAGTAGCAAAAGAAATGGTGGAATTCAGGTAAGGCCTTCCTGGACTTAATCATTTCTTTTGAGTTTGCTACACCGTCTAGGTGTATTGGTGTGTTTAGACACAGTTGCAGCCCTGTGATGGGATTGAATTTGTGAAGCACATTGCATCCTTAAAAGGAATTTGAAACACCATTTGGTGTGTTGGTGTCGGTTGACACATTTGAACCTTAGACAAGGATTTTGGAAGTTGTACCAGTGCAACATCTTGGGATGATTAAGTATTAAAGCATCATTAGATGATTGGAGAATTGAAGCCCTTCGAGGGATTGGAACATCTTTGGATGATTGGCACCTATGGGTGAGTGAAGTATTGAAGTCCTTTAGTGGAATTGAAGCATCTACGGATGATTGGCACCTCCAGGTGATTGAAGGCAGTAGAGTACGAAGATCAGTGTTCTCAATTTAGTGTTGTAGTCAATTTATTGCTTTCTTATTGCTTCACACTGATTTTTCTGTAGTCAATTTATTGCTTTCTTATCTCTTTTCCTTTTCCAGGCAGGTGATACTTTGATGCAGTTGTATCACAATTTCATCACTGAGTTCGAGACTAAGATCAGTGTTCTCAAGCTTGCCCATTTTGCTGTTATAGTTTCTCGGCAGTATGCAGAAAAAGAAGCTGCCATTGGTTATCTTGAGGGAATTATTGAGAAGCTGCGTGCATCCAGAGAAACACGTATAGAGGAACCCATTCTCTTTATAAAGATGCAGATTGTTGCCTTCAGACTTGAGAAAGGAGAGCAAAAAGAGTGCAAGAATCTTTTGGATGATGGGACAACTACACTCGATAGCATGACTGATATAGATCCCTCTGTTTATGCAAGCAACTACTGGGTTTCGTCTCAGTATCATAAGTCACGTCAGGAATTTTCTGAGGTTTATAACAGTGGTCTTCTTTATTGAGCATACATTTCCGTGGAGTCCCTCTCTGAAACATTCAAGCTGGTATGTCAGCAAAACTATTTAATGAGATATAAACTTGCACGCTCAGCGTGTCCGCCTGGAACAATTTGTTCCTGGTGCTCGTGCTTCCTTGCCTTAATTGGTTTGTGTTGCGAGTGTTACCAGAAATAATTGTTGTTTGGAGACAATACGTGTTGGCGTATGAGTGGTGTTTGGTTATTGTGTGCTGGTTGGCTCTCCGCTCCGCGCGGCGAACGGCAAGCCCGATTACCTCTTCAGTCCCGAGGGAATTGTCTAACACTTTCCCTAACAAGTATGCGAACAGGTCGATTCCCCTTACAAGTATGCGAACACAAGTATGCAAGCAGGTCGATCCCCCTTACGATTATGCGAACAGGTCGATCCCCCTTACGATTATGCGAACAGGTCGATCCCCCTTACAAGTATGCGAGCAGGTCGATCCCCCTTACAATTATGCGAACACAAGTATGCGAGCAGGTCGATCCCCCTTACGATTATGCGAACAGGTCGATCCCCCTTATGAGTATGCGAGCAGGTCGATCCCCCTTACGATTATGCGAACAGGTCGATCCCCCTTACGAGTAGCACTATCTTTCAATAGAGCAGGTGTTGGACAGACAGACATGGAGGGCGGCGATACGCATGGAAGAGGTAGGTCTCAGGTACGAAAACTAGCAAACTCCTTTTCTATATTTTTCGTCAATTTCATTACTACTCAATCAGCGAACACGTAAAGGCAACCATGCGGATTGTGAAGGGGTAAAACCACGTAGCATCCGCAACAAGGACATGGTGTGAGCATTTCCGCATTAATGGTCGAGAATTCGTAATCCCTTGAAACGGTGATTACTTACAACTTGGTCCATAAACAATCGCGGCGCGGGTAGCGTCAAGTATTTTGCTTGCCCTGGTGCGAGTTGTGCAAGGCTATGACAGGCCGGCGTAAAAACTATGTTATATTTTTAGGAGATACTCTCCAGTCGACCCGGTACTTGCTACTGGAAAAGACTTTGGATTTGGATTTGGATAAACTTGTTTTTATTAGTCTTTACATAACAGCATGGACCTTGAATTCCTATAATGTAGCTGAACTTATGATGACGTTAGAGACACTTTGGTAGATTCTGCTGAAATAGCTGAAGTTACAAAGAATGTCCGGAATTTGATTTATCATTTTGGATGCTGAATTAGATTTGTATCAGCTAGACATCTTTTACTTTTGTTTTTATATCATTTCTATAAAAACGATAGTTCTTTGAACATGAAAACAATAGTAGAGTAACTGTTGGAGGAGAAAGTTGATGTAGTAGAGGTAATTATGAACGGCCTTGGATGGTTACACTTGTTCAGTTTCCTGAGCTTGCTGTGTGAATGTACATTGTTGCCTTTGAAGGCTTGTTACTTTCCCAATGTAGTAACAGCAAAAGGCAGTAATTGATCATTGGCGATCTTTAGAGGACCATTATATGAGTAAATATGTGTTTCTAATTGGTAGACAAAATTGAGTTTAGGCTACATAAGCTGTTACTCCATAAGTGATCTTCTTTAAGTATTTCCTTTTAAGTTACATATTAAGAGCGTGAATGGTCTATCCCTGCTAATGCTTGAATTTATGTTCCTCAGGACCTGGCATTGGACTTGTCCCTTGCAGCCGTGCTTGGTGATTACATTTGTGGTTTTGAGGAGCTGCTTGCACACCCAATAGTAAGGCCATCTACCTCAGAGTGTTTAATTTGACTATTTTAACCAATGTAGCTTTGGGAAGATACTGAGTTAATTGCACTTGTGCTGTTGCTGTCTCGTGCCACTGTGTATATCAGTGAATTGCCATATTTTGGTGAAGCGCATTCTTATTTGTTTGAATTTTGTTGACCACTTATTAATGTCGCTGACACTAATGTTTCCATTAAATCTGCGTGTGTCTTTATGTGCAATTCTGGTTTTAAGTTATTGAAGAGGTGTATGATTGAGCATGGGATTGTCGTCAGTTTGTGTTATTTTATTAAGAAACAAGGGCTCTAGAGGACTATATAAGTCGTCTTTGTGTCTGATCTCGAATATATAAAGTTCATAAGTGAAGGTCTTAAGCATGTATTGCCTACCTATTCAAGTAGCTTTTGGGTGCATGTTTCATTTTCTCTCTTTGGTGAGTTGCAATCAGTCTATACAAGGCTTATGATCATAAGCTATACTCATAATTCTTTACTGAATGTTGGTTCTTAAAATGGCAAAAGCAAGTGAATTTTTTTGGACAATTTGCAGATTTCAGCGTTTCGTATCATTTCTGTATGGCTATAATTTGACGAATTTGCTCAGGGTGCTAAAGCTTATTTCTGTAAATCATGTCATAAAATTAAACTTATAATTAGGCAGCAGGGTCTTTCCATTGAATTTGTTTTTCAAAATATTCTGAAACTGTATGCTACTTACTGATTAGTTGTATCTTGTAATCTGTAATCCACTAAATGAAATCGTCACCATTTCTCTATAATTCCAGATAAAAAGTATTTTGGGGACTAAGGTGCTAGAATGCGTGCTAAATTCTTTAGTTTTGTTTCATTACAATTGCCAATCTAACCATTGTTTTTGTCTTCTCTAGACGCCCCGCGGAGGATCGAACAATTCCATTGAACATTATTGCTGCACGCACTAAACTTTCTGTGGAGGATGTGGAACTTCTCCTCATGAAGAGCTTGTCTGTAAGTCCATTCTATCCCTTACTTGTTCATGATAAGTGACTTTGCATATTGGGGATGCTGGTTTTTACCTCAGGGTCAAAGAGATGGTTCTTCTGTTGACCTCAACTAGTTTAGGGAGCTGTTATGTACATATTGAGGTCAACTGGTTCTTCTGTTGACCTCAATATGCATCTTTAAGCATTCGCTGGTTAGGTTCTCAGCTAGAGCCTAAATTAGGCTGGATACTGTGTTTTTCTTTTTCTTTTTTTGCTTAGATAATTGCTGCAGCGTTAGTTTGACAAGATTACTTCTCGTATAATGGTTCACATCACATAATTACGTTATTGTAGACAATCTATAGGCATATCTTTTTGGTGGGAGTAACTACACATGAAACTGTATGGGGTTGTAGCATCCATCGTTACCATATTTTCTTGGGTTGTGAGCTCTTATGTGGGTTGAGTTTTTTTATTTCTGTAGCTCTGAAGCCTGAAACTCTTTGCATACACGATTGTAAGATATGTTATGCACGCGTGAATTTTAACAGAATTAAGTTTGCTCATATTCTTGTATAACCCTTTTTTTTAGTTCACATAAAATACATGGACATTGCTTTTAATTTAGACATACCAATCGAAGGTAGAACACCAAGAATATTTTGGTTCCATTTAGAAGTTACCTACAATGGCTGTACCCTTCAAAAGGCCTAGTATAAGTAGCTAGGATGAGTTGGAAAGTACATTAATTTCTCCTTTCCTCTTAAAAACACAAACTTGTGGGTGACCCAAAACCAAGTATAAATTAGGAGGCTAAGTGGCTTAAGATATCGCAATACGATTATCCTTGATGAATCTTTGGAGTGTTCTGTTGATGGTACTATTTGTCCCGAATATTTTTTCTCGAACCTTCTTGTGCTTTCACACTAGGTTAGGCCATTTGGAAATATGCAATGACTTGGTTATAACCTTTGAATTTCACTATAGGTTCATCTCATTGAAGGAATAACTGATCAGGTGGAGGCAACAATTCTTGTTTCACGGGTGCGGCCGATAGTGCTGGGTATCACCCAGATCGAATCCTTGAGGGATAGGTTGGACAATTGGGTTGACAAAGTGCACACTGCTTTATTATCAGTGGAGTCCGAAACACCTGAGCTTGTTGCATCCTGAGTTGATTTTTGTTTGTTAATTTCTCTTTTTCCAATGACCTGTGTAACAATCTTAAAATATATCTGTCAAGTGAATGAAAGAGTCCTCCCCTGGCGAAATCTGAAGATAAAATTGCTTACAGTAGCACCACATATTATTATACTAGTAAAGAATGAACGGTAACTCTGACAAGGAATTAATGCCATTTTAATGGGTTTTAAACTTTTTTTATTGCCATAGAACTTAGATACACTTCTTTATAAAATAAGTTATATGCCTTGAATTAAATATTTGTTAATCTGGTTTACCTCAAGTCTAACGGCTCCGGGACAAATATAAAAAATATTTGGACAATAATGTTAAAAAGCTATGATGGTGCCATGAAGCATTGAGAAGCAAACGATCACGCCGCTCCTGGATGTTTCTCCCATTGATGCGCTTATTAGTCCAAGTAATGTGAGGCCCAGAAGGAATTTTGTCCCCAAGGTTGCAATCATTCATAACAGTATGTAATTCCCTCAGTTGGTCATAGGAAGGAATGACTAAGCCTGCACATCGGCCGGTCGGCGGTCGGCCCGGTTTTAGGTGAAACCGGCCACCGAGCCAACTAGGTGTCGGTTTTCAAATCTGAAACCGTGGCCGACCGCCGACCGGTTTTCAAATCTGAAACCGTGGCCGAGCAGACCATCCTCCGGTACGGTTTTAAACCGATCCGAGTCGGCTCAGATCGGTACCGGTTTTAATCTGTCTTTTACCGATTTGATGATGAATTCTAAATCTCTAGTCTAAACACATGTTCCAGTTCAGACATACAATGTAAAAGTGAAGAAGAGTCATTATCCCCTTTGATTATTCTGTCGTTGTAATGATGATGTTGGCCATGACCCATTGTAAGACTATTGAAGTTAAACCAACATCCCAACTTTATTCATATAATCTCAACATTAAAAATGATATTCAAATCTCTTTAAAATTTTCATCTGAAAATTAAATCACATCACATATACAAAATTCGCACAACTAAATTAAGCTTCAAGGAATCAAAGTAACAAATATCTAATTTTATTCATCATGGTTACAAATACCTATTTCAATAATCAATGGCATCCAGATCCCCCTTTTCAATTGATTACTTGAAACTTGCTCAAATCCATGAATAAAAATCTATTAGAGTAAACCTCATTCAATAAAAAGGAATAAAAAGTAACATAAGAAGAAGATAAAGCAAAAAACATGGTGGTGGTGGTCGCCGTTATCACTGCTTGTAGTGATGGAGGTGGTGGCAGTGGCTGTTGCTATAAGGAAAACGAAATTTTTTGTTGGTGATCATATTCATATAAAGATCCTACTAGTCGTAATGGTGGTGAACTGATGAAGGAGGTTTGTCTGAGTGGTGGTGGTGACTGTTGAGATGAGACAGTGAGTGAGAGGAGGAGAGCGGAGTCTAGAAGATGAATAGAGAAAAAGAAAATAAGTGATTAAATTTTCTAGGGTTTTGTTTATGTTATATAGATAGGATAGATGGCTAGGATGAACTTGATCTATGGCTAATAGCAATCGGTTTTCTCGGCTCAGTTCGGCCGGCTTTTTGCCTCATACCGTGCACCGAGCCGTGGGATAGACGGTTATGATATCAGATACCGTCACCGGCCGTTGGATAATCGGTACGGCTCGGTTTCAGCTCGGTGCAGCCGGTTTCGGCCTGGTGTCTCGACCCGGCCGGTTTCCTGTGCAGGCCTAGGAATGACACCACCTTTTTTTATCAGCAAAGCTAGGAAGCACATCGAAATCACCGATAATACCCATATGTTGATTAATTCGATAATGATTTATATACCGTGGGATTCTCCTAGGGAAAATCCCGAGAGACACAGCCCAAATGCGGGACCCTCTGTTTTCTCCAGGTGGGCTCCAGGGGCTGTGTCTCCCGGGATTTTCCCCGGGAGAATTCCACGGTCAACGTAGCATTATCCTGATTAAGTCAGAAACAAGTTGAAGTTCCTTCCAAAGTTGATAACGACAATGGGGATTGGTACTAGCATATATAGCTGAGAGAAAACAAGGTTTAATTGGTGGCATAGTAACTACTGCGTGGATAGCCCATCGCAAAAGAGTTGTCGCTTTAATATCCACATCACCTTTGTTCCATAATATCCAAATACCACCAGATGTGAATCAACAATAACAGAGTGCGTAAAATCCAACGTACTAATCAGCTGACTACCATAAAAATAGTAAGTTTATAAGTCGCAGTTAGATCACGTGTAACTGGAGTGGGAGGTGTTTTGCGTGCTGATGGTGGTCATGAAAAACAAGTAATATTATTGAAATAGAATCGATAGTTCTTTACAGAGGGAGATATGTTTTTTAAAAGACAATAATAAGGCTGTAGCATTATTACAGCAAATACAGAAAGTCAATGTTGACTTGACACACAGTCTTTACACACGCACTGTCTAATACACCCCCCTCAAACTGTCAGAAGCTAACACCAATAACAGTTTGCAAAAAAACAGAGTAGAAAGAAAACACTAAGTAATTGCAGAAGTAGTTGAAGAAGTATCTGGAAACTGATAGACAAATCTGAAGAAGTAGGATGCAATCTTGTATCCATCAAACACTGCAACAACCTAGAGAAGGTAGGAAAACAAAAACCCTTGGTGAAGATATCAGCTAGTTGGTCTTCACTAGAAACATGTTGAAGCTGCAGAAATTCATTCTCTACCATTTCTCTATCAGTATTGAAAAAGCGGGGGTCTAATAACCACACCCAATATTTCGTTTCGGTAATCTATATGGATAAACTCCAATATAATTCCAAGAGAATCAACTAGACAGTCAGACTCAATCAATGGAAATATATCCAAGAGTTGTATCTCTGTTTCTCAATGTAATCAGCAAATCAAACAGATAGAATCAGTGAGCCTGATTATTATGAGAAACAACTTGAACGGTACCAAAGACCAATGTTCAAGTATCAATCAATTTATATCAACAACCAAAGGTTGGATTATCTAATTGATTGAACTACACATAACCTGTGATATTTCAATTATATAAACAAATATAACGCGGAAAAGAAATAACACAGACACAAGAAATTTTGTTAACGAGGAAACTGCAAATGCAGAAAAACCTCGGGACCTAGTCCATATTTGAACATCACACTGTATTAAGCCGCTACAGACACTAGCCTACTACAAGTTAACTTCGAACTAGAATGTAGTTGAGCCCTAACATATCTCACACTGATTAAGGTACAGTCGCATTCCTTACGCCTATGAATTCCAGCAGGATTCTACGCACTTGATTCCCTTAGCTGATCTCACCCACAACTAAGAGTTGCTACGACCCAAAGTCGAAGACTTGATAAACAAATCTGTCTCACACAGAAAAGTTAATTGAATAGATAAATCTGTCTCCCATAGAAATACCTACGAGTTTTTGTTTCGTCTTTTAATAAATCAAGGTGAACAAGAACCAATTGATACACCAGACTTATATTCCCGAAGAACAGCCTAGTAATATCAATCACCTCACAATAATCTTAATCGTTTGGTAGCGAAACAAGATATTGTGGAATCACAAACGATAAGACGAAGATGTTTGTGACTACTTTTATTTTGCCTATCGGAGATTAAATCTCGAGCAAATCTTAAAAAAGATAGTACTCAATATGATAGAATAAAGCAAGATCATAACACGCAACTACATAGAAAATAGTTGGGTCTGGCTTCACAATCCCAATGAAGTCTTTAAGTTGTTAACCTATAATGGTTTTAGGAAAAACTTAGGTTAAAGGAGAATCGACTCTAGTCGCAACTAGTATCACACAGGAGGTGTAGTTTCCTAGTTGCTAGAGTTCTCCCTTATATAGTCTTGAAATCAGGGTTTGCAATCAATGCTACCTTGGTAACAAAGCATTATTCACCGTTAGATGAAAACCTGATTGGACTCAAGCTAATATCTTTCAACCGTTAGATCGAACTTAGCTTATTACACACAAATGAAAAGTGACTTCATTTAGATATGGTAACCATACCAAAACGTTTACACCTTGTTGGCTCAACAATAGTTATCCAAAGTTAGCCATATGAACACTTTCATATCAACCTTGTTCATCTCAATCACAACTAGTTCAAATGACTCAAATGAAACTAGTTCTAGAGTTGTTCAATTGTTTATATTCTCATAGAAGTATACAAGACACAATTGAAGCAAAATCGATTTTGATTCACTCGAATCAATTCATGAACATTATAGCCACGGTTTGCAAAAGATTGCATTCCTTATTATATAAATGTATTAGTTCATGAACAAACCGATTTAAGAACATAACCCACTCAAGTATGCAAACGGGTACGCATACCTAAGTAGCCGGATTTGGTCCGGGTTCACCAGTATGCGAACGGGTACGCATACTGTCGTACACCACCAAACTCAGTTGAATTCCCGGATTTGAACTTTACGCCGGTACGCATACGGGTATGCATACTAAGTTCCCGGACTTCAACTAACAAACCAGTACGCATACGGGTATGCATACTATGGTTCCCGGACTTGGAAGAACTTGCAACAGTTAGCATACAAGTACGCATACTGTGCTATATCCAATCATTGTTAATTGTTCTAAACTCCCATTTCAATCATTGAAACATTCTTAGAAGACAATAATAGCTGTCTCACACAAACTATTAGTTTCAAAGCAATTTTCAAGTGATCAAATGATCAATACGAAACATTCCGAGTCTACACCAAATGACTGTCTCACACAAATCATATAAGATGTTACCAGGCGATTTTCACATGATCATCTTTTGACTTTCATCAAGAATATAAGATGAACTTGGTTAAAGCGAAAGCTTACCAACACATATTTCGAGAAATATGTAAGCGAGTTAAGCTCAGCTCGAAATATCAAATGTGTATAATCGAAGTCTATATAGTTATACGACTTTTGTCTCAAATAGGAGATAGAGTAGAAATAGACTTTTGGGTGATAGATGAGTTCAAGTCTCCACATACCTTTTGTTGATGAAGTTCCACAAGCTCCCCTTAGTAGTTCTTCGTCTTCAATTGATGAACGCCGCACTACACCATATGGACCAATTTGAGACATATTGATTTTTGGGTTCGAGACACATATACATGTCTTTAGGGCTTCCACTCATATAAGAGTCTCAAATAAAAAATATGAGTTGCTTTAATTCTGATTTTTCAGCTACTCTTACAAGTGTCTTAAATTTTTTATAAGTGTCTTAAAAATTTATAACTTTACAAGACCTTTTAGTAACTTCAATATGTATATATCAATTTTTCATTTCTTTTTCATTTTAATCACAATTTATTTCCCTCCAAAACCCAAATTCCCTCCCAAAATTTCCTCTCTTACCAATTTCTAAATCCCTCAAATTTATTTTCCCCTCAAATTTCCCCATATCTTCATCTCATGCCAAATCATTTTGAACTAAATCCATATATGATTGACCTCGATTCCCACCTTTTATTTTAGTTCCCCCATTTATTTTGGGTTGTATTAAAAAAAATTTCTTTTTTTTTAAAAAGCACAATATTATTAAGATAGAGAAAAAAATTTAAAAGAAAGTAGCACAATTTTTAATTTTTAATTTTGATTTGAAATTCTTTAGTTTTGGATAATATCTTTAAATTCTTTTTTATTTTAGATTTTATTTTTGGGCCTTTTAATAAAATGGCCAACTTTTTGAACTATATTTAAGAAACTGACCGTTTTTCGAATCATTATACAAAGTGGACGAATTTGACATTTTCCATCTCGTTTTATTCAAAAAACGGGTAACAACAGTTAAGTGGACATCTGTCAGTTATCGTCGCTAGAAAAAGACTAAAAGGCCCCTACAAATTTGATTGTTTCCATCTGTTCGCTTCTCAATCAACATACTTGTTCCTCTGATAATAACTCGTTCTCACTGATTTCCGACAAAGACTCTTATCCAAATTCTCTTATAACTCATACCCAGCCACTACTCGTTCATTTTTAGACTCCTATCAAAAGTTTCGTGTCCCATTTGATGCTAAAAACTTCTAGTAGCAACTCCCAAATAAACCAGGTAGAAATAAGATTGATGGTTTAGGCATTTTATCAAACACTTGGTGTACGTTGGGCTGGTGATACAAACATGAGTATGTTGCCGATAACTAATACCATCTGTGTCTTCTTACTGCAACAATTTCCAAATTCGACAACAATCACATTTGTAACTCATTCCAACTCATAAAAAAGAAGAAGATTAATCTCATCCATTCGACCAACTCATTTGTTGATTTCACAGCCACAATCAGATCAAGACTCTTACAACTAAAATCTATATCACACCCATCCTTCCAATTCACTTAATTTACTCATTTAATACTTGAAACCAACAGCAACAGAACTTCTTTGCTCCCCTGTATTTTTGGTACCAACCAAACCCAAAAAATATATATATATATACTATTTCCCATTACAAGTTTGCACTCATGGTTAGCAGGCGGCAAAGTTGCCTCTTATTGCCATTGCATCCATTAAAAAATAAATTCACTTAAAACTCTTCTTTGTCAGCATCATAAATCCATCACCGCAACTCCAATTTTTCTTCCCAATATTGCACATCATTCTTAGTCAATTTGTTTCTCCATTGTAACTTCAAATGAATTTCAGAAATTAAAAACCCAAATTTGCCAAGAACCCTAATTAAGGAAAACCCCAAAATAATCATTCAAAAACCTAATTTTAATGAATTTAACTCAAACAAATATGTATAACTTGAATTAATACAAACCCATCGTCCCAAATTGATGGAATTTCAAAAAACTAGTTACGAATTTGATTTACAAACAAGAAACAAATTTTGAATAAACCCTAACATCACCTAATAAAGTTTAAAAACGAGAATTTTTGAAGAAGAGGAAGATGTTTTAAAGAAAGGTTTTCGAAGTAGAATCGTTAACGGAAGCAATTGATAACATTTTTTTCATGGAGGGTTTGGTTTTTGTCGCGGCTATGGGACTGGTTTTTTGTTGCTATGAAGAAAATGTGAAAGAGAGCAGACGCAGGAAATGGGAGGAGTTATAAGGCGGAGAAAAGAGGGAGAGAAGAAGAAGAATCTAGTAAGGATACACTTATAATTTTAATATGCATGATTGACTAAATCAACGTGTTTGACCTCGGTGGTGGGTCCAGGTTAAATACTTAACGGAAAGGCCACTTTATATAAGATCTTAAAAAACTGGCCGGTTTATTATCTAGGGGTATAAAAGCAGGTCATTATATTAATTTGCCCTTTATTTTTCTTTGATACTCGGGCTTGCTCTTATCTCTCCCTCTCTCGTCTCTCTTCCTCTCTCGTCTCTCTTCCTTTTCTCCTCTCTTTCTTTCTTCCCTCTTTCTCTTCTCTTCTCTTCAGGTTAAACAAAGAGAAATCGAGTGAGAGACCAGAGATCAAAACTAAAGTATTTAACCGATTTGTGTCTTTGTAACCCTATTTTATAGAGAAATCGAGAGAAACCAGTTGTGACTTTTGCATTTAGCTTGAATCTCTCAGAAGAAGATTCAATTGAAGAAGTAAAAACCCTAGAAGATCTCTAGCTAACCTCAGGTATGAAATACCCCTTTTAGAGAAATCAAAATTATGTTTGATTTATAAACCCTAGAAAATTGATGTCTAATTATTTTTTGTTGTTAATAACTAGCAGAAGAAGATTGAAGCTACAATTATAGGAGATTCAAGTAAAAATATTTGAAGACTCAGATATTACCTCTAACCCTTTGTTTTTGTTTTTGTTTTTGTTTCTATGAATTGATTTCTATTTTAGGGTTATGTTTCTATGTATTTGATTTCTCGTTTTGTGTCTTTGAGTTTGCTTGTTGTTATAAATCCATTACATACTAGGTTCCGTTTTCATATTACTGGAGGCTTACTTGTTGGTTTATTCTATTTTGTGTAGAGAATTCTGGAGACATCAAGTCTTGGATGAGTTGCACCAAAACTCTCTGAAAGGGCTGACAAGTTAATTTATAGGGGTATTGAGTATTTACTTTCTATTTTAGATTTTCTTTCAACTGAATCCTGTTGTGTGATGGATTGAAGGTTTGATCTGTTGAGATACGAATTGCTTTACATATCTGACTGGTTTTGGTTTACATGAATTTTTAGGATAACATTTTCTTGCTTTATCAGTTTTTTCTTGGAGATATCAATATTTTTTGTTTCAAGTTGAATATGACAGAAACTTTCTCTTCTTTGAAAGAAGATTTTGATCTATACATATTAGGTAATCTGGTTTGTATGATTTGGTTTTACTTTGGTTCCATAAGCAGTAAAGCTCATTACTTAATGAACTCTTGGTTTTTCTTGTTGCAGCCTGATGGCCAAATGCTTAGTGACAAGACTGTTAGCAGAGGAGATGATGCATTCAACACTTTTTCAGTGGAAGTGTGGTGCTGGAAGGCATATCCCTCGTGAAAATTTTGTATACCTTGAACCCGTTGTCGTTGATGAAGTGAGAACTGGAACATACCACCAACTCTCCCATCTCACTTCGTAGTTTGCAGTCATCGCTAGCTGCATACCACCTTCATCACCAGCTCGAAAATCACCACCACCTTCGCATCATCTGCACCTACACCTTCAACTGTTTGCGTCATACCATTCACAGCATTACAAGTTCAACTGCATCACCACCATTTGCCCTCCACCAACACAGCACCAAGCCAGCTGCAGTTTTACTTCCCTATGGTTTTATGAAAGGGTATTTGCTTCAGGACTTTTAAGCTCACTACTCCTAGCTGTAAGCTCTCAACCTTGATTTTTGTATACTATCTGATTTTCATTTATGCAGTTTCTACATAATCTGATTTGCTTCTGGAGCTGTATTAATGGTTTTATGCAAGAGACGACGGTAGTACATCTTTGCTCATAGTTGCTAGTTATACTATAATGCTCATAACTGGTGATATACATATCGTAAATTCTGCGAGTGTGGATTC